>VTPC01008179.1:0-11505 GCA_011009095.1 Ignelater luminosus
TAACAAAGACCGTGTGACTCCAGCATTCGCGACTAAGATTCCAGGAATCTTTTATTTACGTCTGGATCTTGATATTGGAAAAATAACAAAAGGCACGTCCGCTGGAGCCCAGAAGTCGAGACCACAAAGTTATCAATTCTTTAAAATAAAATTTTAACAAACATCCGTTCATAGAATGAAATAATTTAAATATTACGCGTCAGGAAAACAAATATCTGAACGAAATTGAAAGACGGGGGCGGATTTAGTGCGAATTTTAAAATAATATTACAACATGTCATCATATGTAACTTTGTATTACCCTATTGCACCCCTTATTTACCATAAAATAAGTGATTGTATTAGAAGCTCTGTCCTTGTGACGAAAACTTGATTACAACCTACAAATGCCACTTTTAAGTTCCTCGTTTCTTTTACAATCTTGGAATAGAAAAGGGTGTAGCTGCCTGCGGCAACTACCAATATTGAGGTCACTTTCGTTTAAAAACGGTGGGGCTACGCCCCCTCATTAACCATTTTAAGAGAGCTAAATAGAAACACATATCAGGGTCACCCCTGATAGTTTCTCTATTACCTTTGTTAAAAAAACTAAATGTGAAATACCAATGCCAATCCAAAATTGAGCTTTGCTCTCTATTAACCATCTCAAAAGAGCTAAAATGGAACAGGGTCGGGTTGCACCTTACCACATTTCACTCATGGAGTGGTAGGGTACAAAAATCTAAGTTTGTTCTAAAACCGGCCTTTGAATTTTGTGATATTCGAACTCTTTTTCCTCATTTACTGTTGTAATAGCTTTTTTAAAGCAGTTTAAAAATGGTGTAATTGATACAAGAGAATAGACCACGCTAAAATAAAATTTTATGTGAATATATAGTCTATATCTACATTTATTCAATCAGAATTTCTTTTATGTGACTTTTTCATTGTGCAAGTTTAAAAAATTTCAAACTGGTCGTTTATATTTTTAGTATTAAAGTAAAAGGTTTCAATAAAGTAAACAAAATAAAAGTCACATTTTTATTCCGTACGCAAAATTGTAATTGAGTTGGAAAAGAAATATTTTCCTTGGCTAGCGTTTCTGTTGTAATTGGATTATTTACTGTTCACAAAGTAGTTGTCATTTTATTCCCAATAACGATGTTGTCATTGCTGTAATAAAGTTCAATTTAATCCTTCCAACACGACACAGTTAACCTAAACCATTTATTTGTTATTTGTTTAGATGAATTAATTACCATTCTTTGTTTTGCAATACGTTTTTGTTGTTGTACTCGTATAATGACAAATAATAAGCGAAACAAACACAGTAATATGTGTTTTCTAAAACAGAATAATAAATGGAATAAAGAGAAAAAGAGTTTGTTAATTTTGTTATAAAAACTGTCAGTGAATTGTTACCTCGCAGAAAGTATTGTGAACTTTTTATTTCTATACAATAAACAGAAATGGTTTTTATTTGAATAAAAGTGCTTTTAGAGAACAACTGACAAATTGGGAAATATAAAATGTTTCCTATTAAAGAATTTATTTCTTTTTGAAAACATTTCAGGAATCCTAGCTTCATCATCACATAGATACTTTTTATTGATTTGACTATGAAAAACCATGAACTACATATTGCAATAATTATTTGGTGCGATACTAAATTATCTAAAACTTATTCCTCTATCTTTCTTTTTTATTTACTCTTTGTTACGGGCAAAACGGGATTTATGGCTTTCTGTATCTGTGTACAGGGTGTATTACTTTAGGTAGGCAATGTCAACGCTATTCGATTCTGCATCTATGCAAGAAGCTCCAGTATCAATTTGTTGTTAACTCTTTATTATTAAATAAAAGTAACCATCCATAGTTTAGGTACCAGAAAACATAAACCAATCATATTTTCCCCTATTTACCAGCAATTGTCTTTAAAATAGCTTCTACATAATGCAATTGCTTTGATCTACTTGTTTGTAGAAGATACTGCCATGCCATATTTACCTAGAAACATTAATAATAACGACTTGCAAAAATGTTACTAAGGTAACCACGTTAATAAATTTCTGACGTATTCTTGCCCTACTTACAATTTTCATACAGCAGCGTTGCAAGTAATAAAAATTTTAAATGACGTTTATTTCGAAAAATATACGTTTAAGACGAACATTCTTATAACATTTTTTGCTCAATTTCTCAAGGAGAATTGAGTGGTGCTAATATTTTCCACTTGAAATAATACACCCTGTATACTATAAAAAAGTTTTGCGCTGATGTTATCATATTGCGCCGATGTTATCATATTGCGCCTCCAGTTTCGTCTTCATAAGAAAAAGATCATTTCTAAAACGTTTGCGTCTTGTTCCTATAGTGATAGGTTTGTTTTATCTTCTAACATACCCTTCAAGTGTTCTGGATTTTCGACAAGAACGAATCTAAACATCTGGTGAGACGGGAAATGGTACTAGCTCTGGTTCTGAAAGTTCCGATCGGTCAATAGTTCTTTGAGCTCCTCTTTCATGAGATCAATCTGTTAATTTTTTATTATTCAGTGTATATCATCTTTGTGCAAAAACCCTGTGGAAGCAAGAATAAACAAACCAAAAATACACTAACAGTAGTGCAAAACCTACGGAAGCTAGTGTAACGAACTTAATTTAAAAAATGATAATAATAATAATACGAATACAGTGGCACTACCTTAAATACCCAAATCTGAAATAAAAAATTAAAAAGATTGCAAAACTCTACTGCATAGCAGCACTCACCGAAAGCACAAAATCTCAATACAACTCGCATAATATTCCATGCGACAGCAAGTAAAAATATTACTGGACTCAGCAGTATCACTTAATAGGGAATAACACATTCTAACATAACTCTATTTCGGAATCGCAAAACGCAGAACTACTCCGGTCCTACTGATGCTAAACAGAGCATTAAACATATGTCACAAAACATCTAAAGTACCAAATTATAATACCCCATGATCACTAAATAATCTAAACTAAACGGAAGCATTAATCGGCATACAAATAGGCACCTACACGACAAAAGGAATCAAATTTCCTCTCAATCATTTTTGGAAAACCAATCTTCAATGTATAGCTAACAAAGAATCTAAGACAGACAAAAAAATTTAAAGTTCCGCCTTACAACAACGTTCTACAACTTTAAAAGGCCCATGACGCTGGACACATAGCATTCTACAAAAATCTAATCATCAGTCACAGCTGATTTAAACAACTCAGCTTCACGCTGAGCCTTAAGTCTTCTAGCACTCATTCAGGCTAGAAGAAAGCCATCCGACTCGGTCACAAGCGAATCAAAAGAAAACATCAATCAGCTCTCGCTGAAGAACCACTCTAAAAGTGAGAAAAAAATCGATAAAAAAATAGAAACTAAAATCCAAAAAACACAGGCCAGGGTTTAAAAAACTTTCTAATTGAGCGGAAAAAAATAAATCCAGACGGAAGTGGTCTGCTGCGCAAAATGGTCTGAAAATGGCCAATATCGCGAACAATGATGGAGAAGTTCGTAAATTGGCCGCTCCGTCGCTCAACCAACCTCCCGAAGAAGACAACTAACAGTAAATTGGAACGAAAGAAATGAATGGATTTGTAAGAAGTGGCCACACCGTAGCCCAACCAACCACCCCAGTTTTGGAGTTCATATTTGATCGAGAATTCTGATCTCTTTCGCGCCACATTTTAAAAACTATTTTTCTAGGTGCAGTTTCCAGTTGTTGTTGATGGTAGTAGTAGTAGCAAAGCAATAATTCTCAATGTTTCGCCGTCGTCCAGGGCATTTTCTTAGATTTTTTTATTTGTGTATGTAGTCCCTTCCAACAAAGACGGATTTGCTTTTGATTTACCTGAAGACGACTCTGCGTGACCATCAGGAGCTTGAGGCAGTTTTTGGGTGTCTGAGATTGCTTTCTTCGAATGTAAAAGGGGCATGTGCATAACGTATTCTCTGCAATGTTGCTATTTATATCCTTCGTATCATCGCATAAAGATCTCCCCGGAACACTTCCCGCCCGGAAATCTGAATGAGGTAATATCTTACCCCCTGAAGATTTTGTCCCTAGAAACTTTATCATGCATTTCACTTGGGATTGATTTTTTAAGGTTTCTATATCTACGCTGGATTCATAGTGGCGCTACTCACCCGTAGAGATGACCCCGGATGAAGCTACCCCCGCTCCTGTGAGGTTATTATTATTACCATTAATTTCTAAAAAGCAATCTAGCAAATTGGTGGTTACAGTCATCAAAACAAATTTAAAACAAAGCATTTCGGAATGCAAAGCATAACCACAACGAACTCCGTTGTGTTCCTTTGGTGGCCATTTTGACCATGCTGCCGAGGTGATATCAAAAAACTAAAAGTATACGTTCTCTTATTTTTTGATGTAGAATGCGATTGTAAACTAAAAGCCGGCCATTTTGACCATGTGATGTCAAAAAACGAAGACACCCCGTAATCTTTAATTTTTGATGCAGAATCCAAATCTGAGATCAAATTTCAAAATTTTAAAAAATGCGGGCAGACACACAAACTGCAAATTCAGTAACGACTTCAAAGGAATTCGTTGCAAATCGATAGTTTCGACTTGGGATGATTTAGATTGTTTTGAAAATTTATCAAAAATAACAAAATCGACAACGAAGTTTGATATTATTTGTAGATGGGTAGCTACAAGGCGTTATATCAGCGTGGCTGAACTAGACAGAGAGATTGTTTTGCTTAAACAAGTCCTTCACAAAGAAATGTAGTCCATATTTCAAATGTTAGTCAATCCGCTATTTCAGAAGTTTAGCTTAAATATCAGGAAGTAGAGACTGTACGACAATAGCAATACTTTCTACCTACTCACGAAAAGACCGCTTTGTGCGTCATTGGGTTTTGGGCTATCGAACAAAAACTGGTCGTGACATAATGAACCGTCTGCTTGATGCTATTGGTACGAGTATCTAATTAAACACTTTGTAACAGGCTCCATAAAGCTCATTTGAGATCAAGGAAAAAATTCTAGATTACCGACGGCCATAGAGCAGCCCGTCAACACGGAGATTCAAATCTAGTTAACTGGAGCAGAGCTCTTTTTTTGGAATAATAGAGATTTCGGCTGAGTCACTGCAATAAACGTGTGGGGATATGAAGAAAACAACGCGAAATATAGTTAAGATAAAATTATTCAAGAAACGTTATATTTTAGTGATAGATCTGATATCGTATAACCTTGCTTGATGGTGATAAGGAATGGTTCGTTGACGATGAAAGGCTATTTATTTATTATTGCATATTGATAACATACATTGCAGGCACCTAGTAACTTTAGATAACCCGTATAAGATAAAAAAATAATAATAAAAATAAATTTTTTAAAGTAACATGACAGGAAACATTTGAATTAGTAGACCACCTTGTATATTTGTACTTCAGAGCTATAAATCGGTTCATTGTCTTACTAAACAGTTGTGTATGAGCACAATTAAAAGTTTATAACATTAATGTACAATTATTCGTAAATGTAATAAACTAATTTATTATCCAAATGTATAGTCTTACATTGAAATAATTAATAAATATATAGCATCAGTAGTAGTCTTTTTAATTTTTTTTTCCACATTAATACATCCTTCTCTAATATAATTATTATGTTTATTATTATCGCAATTTATGCTATACAGATTTTTTTTGAGTTCTTAACATTATAATTATCAGAGTCACTGTATTCAATTTCATTTCTACTTAGAATATTTTGTCAAGAATGTGCGCTACACCTTTCCAAATTCTGTAATTCTGGTTGCATGTTAGACAAAATCCCTTATCTAATTTGATACTTTGAGAATTTTGAAACATGAACTTATGAAACGCTATTTAAGAGTCAGAAAAAACAGACTTACCGCGAATCCCAAATCCAGAATTTACAGATTTGTGATATAATCTGAAGATCTTTCACGCGTTTTCTTGATTTTAGCTTTCAACTGGTTAGTTACTCTATTTAATATTGTTTTGCCTGCTGGGCAGGTATCATTTTGTTTATCTCAGTTGAAGTATTAGTAACTGAGTTTTGTGCTGTTGGTAGAGGAGTGCCGTTTTGAGCTGCTTCTGTGAGTATTTTATTTAGCGTTGTTAGCGCTTCCTCTATTTCGTTTGGGGTTTTGAGGCTAATATTCTTCAATTTTACTCCGAAATTTGTCCCAGTCTGTTTTCTTGTTATGAAGTCTCTGAATTGGTGGTTTGTGTATAAAATGACAGCTTGTCGTTGCTATTATACGCGAGTGGTCAGAGAAAAGGTCATAACTTAGAGTAACTTCTATGTAGTTGATCCAGATGCCATTGGTGATAAATAGATCCAGCAAGTCGGGAGTTTTAGTGGGATCAATATGTGGGTGTGGCCGTTGAGAGAAAGGAGTTCTTTTCTTGGGCGATGTTGACTAATTCCCTGCCTTTAGTGGTAGTGAGGCGTGAGCCATACGTCGTGTGCTTGCCGTTGAAATCATCACCAACAATAAATTTGTTCCCAAGTGTTACAAAGAATTCACGGAAGTTCCATCGTTTAATGTTATGTTAGGACCTCATTTGTATTTTTATGTCTGTTGCTTGGGACTCATGAAGCTTTTTATTATGATGACAGTGCCAGCGTGGGCAGAATTGTCTGGATGACGAGGACATAATTGCAAATTACGATTATAGTAGAAATGAAACCGAATAAGCTTTACAAATGAACTGGTATAGAATTCGCAACTTTAATTCATCTTGACTATACGAAAAACAAAAGATCAACCACACATGGGCTACTTTTAGAGAAATGAACAAGTAAGAATTTACATAAACAAATAACACGTGATCGCTTATCCGGATATCAAAGATAAAACGTAGGGAAGGTTGCGAGGCAATAACTAAAGGTGAAATCCAATGTACAATCTCTGAATCGTGATTTAAAAAACCCAACTCTTATTAATTCACCAACCAGATCTATAATGAAGTAAAATTAACGAGGAATACAAGTCACAGCTGTGAAAGTTTAATATACTGAGAAAATAAAGTTAAAGGTTTGAAGAATTATACCCTGTGTCTTGCTTGCTACCATAAATAAAATGGAAAAACTTGTCAACCCTAGACTGTTTTAAGAATTGAAAAAAAAACAACAAAATTAATCAACCCTTCAGTTTGAAGTCATCATTATCAACAAAAACCTCTCCAACAAGAGAAAACCGTCAAAAAAATACAAAAACAGACCGAAAACACAGATTAAATACGACATATGTAACGGAAGCAAAAAGTGAACGTTACACGCTTCTTGATATTTCGCATCTATGTTCTCTTGAAAATTCACTCCCGATGAACCGGCATCTCTCAAATTCTGAGATGCAACTGAAACGTTATTCTTAGAACCGTTTCGTGTATGGCTCTTTAGAAGATTACAGTCATTGATAGACAGAGTTTGATAAAAAAGGAAAACGATAATGCGCAAAAAATGTATTATTTCACAAAATTTGAGAGACAAAATATACAAGAAATAAGTAAAAATAAACCACCAAAGAACTTAAAAACTTTTCATATTTAATAAAGTACAAGTGAATCACAGTAACAAACGATCTAACCCCTTTTCTGTTACAGAGATATTGAATTTTAAAGAAATGAGGGTATTATCATTTTAGAAAATATTTAGCAAGCCGCAGATTTTTCCAGAAGAAACAAAAACACTAAATTTATGCCCGAAATAGACAACTTTTTTCTAATTTAACTAATCCTCGTATTTCTTACTGTCTACGAAAACTTTTCACTGACCTGCTAAAAAGAAACACTGTATATTCGAATACTCTTTAGATGACTTAGAAATTACGTCGATCGTCAGCTTTCAACTGACTTGTTTCAATTCAATAATAAATAAAACAGATTAAAACGAGAAATTACCAGATTTACACATTCGCAAAATATAATCTTTGAAAAAGTAAATTCCGAAAACAGAATTTCATTCATTTTTTTTCACGAATTTTTACGAAAAATATGTACGTACATTGCAAGTATTCCAAATTACTGAATTTCCGGCATTCCTTCTAAACACAACAGCAAATATCGAAAGGGTTTAGTAACGGTATGTGGGTTTTATTTTTTTTATTGAAGAAACAGCCCTGCTGGATTCGTCTTTATACACCACCGCCGTACATTTTGGAATTTTAGTGTTAGGGTTGAAGTTATTCGCCTGAGAAGATTTTTAATCTTCCTCCAGGTAAACGTATAAAGCTGAAAGTGTTATGTCGGTTCGTAGTAGTAGGTACTCGATCAATAACTTGTCATCTGATGAAGAAGTGCGTATCTTAGACGCTAGGTTGTAATGAAGCGTTGAGTTGGAAAGCCTTCTAATGTGATAATCGCGAAGTAATCTGTATCAATATACCATCATTAGAAAAATGTCAGATTTCCGTACACGAAATTTCTCCTCGAGTTGGAATTAATTTTATCCGACCGCGATAAGAAATGCTGTTGGGATTTGTTAACGCACAATTAAGTTGATTTGCCTCGAAACCGATCGCGTTTCTGAAATCCTGCAACTCGAAGTTTTAGCAGTTAAAAAGTGCTTAGCAGGAAAATTCCAGTTTAGTAGCGACTTATTTGGTCACAATATTAACTGCAATAAACCCAAAACTATATGTCAAAGCACGCCCTCCATAAAACCCGGAATAGCAAGACCTGTGTCTTTGACCTACATCCACCAGTTGTAGAGTCGGATGACTTAAAACTTAACGACATGGTCTGATGTTAAAACCCCCTGGAAGGTTGTAGTTCAGAAGGGAATTACTAACCACGACCGTAAATTAGGATAAGACTGTTGTGGCGTAGATTAGAAGTGGTAATAATGGTTATTTCCATTTACTGGTGAATGCGGGATTATATGAACTTTGCAACTAAGCACTTTGCATTTTACTAGTTGATTTACTGTTGCTATTCTCTACATTCGTCGGGTACACGAGATATTTGTCTTCGTTTCAGTTTAGTTGCAATATTTATTCGGAATGGTAAATCCTACTTCTTGAGATGTCTGTTCAAATAATTTCGGTTCACTAGCAAAACAACTAGAAGGTTGTCACACGCAGAATGACGAATTTCCCAGATTTACTAGATTCACTGCCCTTGTCGAAACTACTTTAAAAGTATCTTTAGACTATCAGAAAAACGGATTCTATTTTTATAATTCAATAATAGTAACAAAAGTAAAGCGGTTCTTAAATATCTCCCTAGGGAGTTTAAAATATTCATCTATATAGGTTTAAATCCTTTTCGCATTTCTGTTGGGAAACATTGTGGACCTCAGAGATTCACATTTTGAAGCCGAACAGTACTTAATTTTTGTTCTCTTCATCCAATAAGTTCCAGCCTCGATTCCTTTAATCAATTTTCCGAGAGCTCTGTGTAACGCGCTAATGCCTAGGGATCATTTGTTTCGACTGAACAGCATTCACTTTTCTACATCTGAGATTTCCACAAACACGTCTGCGTACAGCTCGTAAAATCTAAAATAAGATTTTTTTTCTAGATGAGGGATTTCAGCGTGCGATCTTGTTTATAAAATAGCTGGTTGCTGTAAAAACAGCGTGTAAGCTCCAAGCTGAATATTGGATAGTGCGGCGCCACATTTATCTTTCAGTGTCCGAGGGAAAGATTAGAGTGACACCCTATGCAGTGAAAACACGTACTGAAAACGTATTGTTTTGCTACGACTCAAAAGAAACGAACGAAGCGCGACGACGTCTGCATTTTCTGATTTGTACAATCCGTTCTCGGCGGAACAAAAGCCTTTAGTGTGTCATTTTTATTTCTTACATGCTGCTGCACATCATGCTTGTACAGATGGTATATAAAGGAATTCTTGTTTCTTGATTGATTGTTTAATAGAAATTTTTGAAAACTTGGTACTTCAATTGAATAAATACATTTGTGATTGTCTTGAGATTATAAATGATGTTTAGTTAGAAAAGATGCATTTCTGTTAAACACACAGAATTTATTCATTATTGTTTCTCGTTAGCTATTACACGTTGAGAATTTACACATAATTCTGGATCATGGGCATTTTGCCAGAGTACGACTTATGTATTTATACCGTGTTTACAGATCTCTTCCCTGTTTGTTACTACCTGTATACCCATTGAACTTGTTATTATCATCTATTGTAAGATTAAATCAGAGACAGTAAAATATTATGTGTGATTTCTACAGGTGGTGATAGTTGTTTGCTTTTTGTTGTTGTTATAAAAAGGTTGTTGCTTTTATAGCGATACTATCTAACGAGTTTGCATGTTTTGCTTTTTCTAGATTATACAGGGTGAGTTTTTTTTAGTGTTTAATTTCCAATACTATCCGACTACAGAAATGTTTAAATGGTGAAAAAGTTACAGATCTACGTGAGCTTCTCAATGCACGCGTTTGTTTTGAAAATGATAAAGAGTACAGCCAAAAGTCATAGATAGTTACGTTTTTAATGTTTTTAGTGTCAAGACCCAAAAACGACGAATAGCAGTTATTTAGTTGGACGCCATTGTCAGAAAACAAACACCGGATGAATCGTAGTCTTGTTATTTGGTAAAAGTAGTAAAAAGTCAACCAACAATAATTTTAACATATTTCAATTCATAAATGATTCAAAAAGTAAAATTCACTTTGCTTAATTAACAAACCATCAACTGGTATGTACGTACCATTGCAATTATTACCAAGTATTCGTGTTTCTCTCCACATAATTGTAGAAGTGTAGACGAAATGTGATTAATTGCCTCACAAACTTCGGTGTACAAACACCAATTTATCCCAGAGCCATACCCATGGAAGATTTCCAGTATTGTTCAATTTCAAATATTTTGAAGTTGCAGGGAGATTTCTGACAATGAAGTGATACGTAATATAAATTAACCTTTTTGCACTTTAAAATCAGTTGGCTTCTTTGACATTATTTGTGCGAATTTCATTTCAAATACTAGAAAAGTGAGTGTAAGGCTTAGCATTTTCGAAATATTTATTTTATTTAAATGTGACTTGAGCATCTGAAGCAATTATAGATGTCGACAATGTAATTTTATGAAAACTAATAAAATTCCCAGGTACGTTTAGGGTTGGATAGTTAGGTTAGAACTTGTAGTTGAATTTATGATAATCTTATAAAATAAAATGTCCTGAAGTTGCACCAAAAGAAAACAAAGCATTAGCAATAAAGTGATGTTTTATTGCTAATTCGTAATAGTAATAATAATGATAATAATTAATAGTAATAACCAGGAGCATCAGTTGCAACTCTTACTCGTAAATATGAAACGCATTTACTGTTCTCAACTGCATAAAGGCATCCACAAATTTGAGATCTCGTCCAAATACTTTTTGAAAAATCCTTGTTCTAGAATTGAATTCAAGGCTGCTGGTACGTCTTTCTTTTGTATGCTCTGTCCATTATGCTTGTAAATCAATATTCTGCACAGTTTTGTACATTCTTGCTTCAGGGGAAAAAAGAAAGCCACA
>VTPC01008179.1:16431-39061 GCA_011009095.1 Ignelater luminosus
TTTCCCAGAGAGTTTATTTTTGAAAGTGGAACGTAGAATTTGAAAGGCTTTAATTGCTGCAAATGCAATTTGATGCTTAAGAAATATTTTTAAGGGAATAGTGATATACTGGACCTTATTTCTTAATCTTGAAACCTTGAACCCAACAATTAAATTTTAATTACCTAGGTCAGGGTAGGCTTTACATACACATTAAAGCACCAGTTTTAATCATGGTCATAGCCTAGAATTGGGGTTATTACAAATTACGGATTCTAGTTTTAACCACTCCAAAACTAACTGTAAAAACTAAACACAACCTTGGATAACTAATATTTAAGAAACATTTTTAGTGACTATAAACAACGCTATTAATTAACAAATTTTTCCACCATTTAAAAAAAATGGGGAAACTTAATCTTTCGTTACCCAACTCAACAAAATAAAGCTAGAAAGAACTCAATTCAGTGGCAGACCTATAAACGATGCAGCATAACATCTGATACAAATAAAATGTAATACCACCGTAAAACTAATTATTGTTTCAAATGTACCTAAATTAGCCTATAATTGGGGAATGGCTAGAACTGGTACCTCTACCCAACTGTAATCTACCAGTGAATTTCAAAATTCAGCCTAACTAATGAAATTTCTTTAGAAATTTGAGCAAGTATAGCTTTATCCGATCTTTAACAAGAAGAAAAAGAACAAAATTGGTTGCCATGGTACTTGGAGAATATCTACATTTATTGAAGAGGGTAGAAATTAGAAACCGGTCCAATGTATTGGGGAGAAAATCAAGAACTGATATGATCTGGTTGAAAACGCATTAGGATCCATCTTGAAAAACTGAGATAACAGCTTCTCCTACACGACAAGAATTATTAGTTAATTGTAGACCATAAATTACAGCCCTTCACAGGCCGAGATTTCCAAGCCAGGCCTAACTGGGACAAGCTTGACGCGACCCGAAAAAATCCTGTAACTTCTTGATCAGCCCGACAGGCCCAAACAGCTGGAGAAGCCCGGGCGGCCTAACAGGGAAGCCCAAAGGGTCGAGAAATCCAAGGCCCGAAGGGCCAAAAAGCCCAAAACGACAAACCCTTAAGGCCCGACAGATCCGAGAGGTCTGATATGCCCAAGAGATTTAAACGGCACTATAAGCACGAAGGACCGAGAAGTCCAAAAGGCTCAACAGGCCGGAACGGCCCGACAGACGTGAGAAGCCCATAGGGCCGGAACGTCCAAAGTGTCCGGCAGGTTCGAAGGTCCAAGCGGTCCAAAAAGGCCAGAACGGCTCGACAAACCCTTCTGGCCCAACAGATTCGAAAGGTCGAGGTCTGACATGCCCGAAAAATTCAATCGGCTCGACAGACCTGAAGAGCCAAAAAGTCTAAAAGGTTCAACAGGCCGGAACGGCCCGACATACGTGAAAAGCCCATAGGGGCGAAACGTCCAAAGCGTCCGGCAGGCCCGAAGGTCCAAACAGCCCAAGAGGCACGAACGACCCGACAAATTCTTATAGCCCGACAGACCCGAGAGGTGTGACATGCCCGAGAGATCCCAACGGCCCGATAGACCCAAAGGGCCGAGAAGTGCAAAAGGCCCGACATGCCCGAGAGGTCCTACATGCCCGAGAGGTCCGACAGGCCCCAATAACTTGAGAGGCCCGACAAGACGGAATGGCCCGATTGACCAGACGTAGGGCTGGAAAGCTAGATAAATCTTTAAACTGAGGCCTGGCCCAACCCGACCCGAACCCGCGCTTCATTCCGAGTGGCGTAAAGGCTCGACTAGAAAACCCAGTCCGTGCAGACTTCTAACTTGCCGATTATAAAGTCATTAAATGTCTGAATATTTTAAGGAAAACGCTAAGAATTTTGCAAAAAAGTCAGGAAATTTACTCTAAAACTAATAGAATATTAGTTCAAAATTATAAATTTTGTTATGCCATTCGAGGCGCAGAAGAATCTTTAGACGATCCGTGACGCTACGCTGATTGTATGAAAATTAGTTTAGAATCTGACAGATTGTTAAGTTGCAAATCAAGATTGTGGATTTACGAATAGTAGTGTCATCAAGTGTCTTATAATTCTGGCAAAAAACCGCTTGAAATTGACTCTAAACACTCGTAGGCCCTAAACAACCAACAGACTATTAGTTCGGAATTACAAATTTCGTAGTGCCATTTGAGACACAGAAGAATCTTGAAATCTCTTGTGGCTTACAGTAGAGCCCTGCACAGACCGAAATTTCCAGACCCGACCCGACAGGCTTGACAAAGAAACCGAAGGGCCGAGAAGTCCAAAAGGCCAGACAGACCTGTATAGCCCGGCAGGGCCAAGATGTTTCAATAGACCCGAGAGATCCAAACGGCTCCATAAACCCGTGAAGTCCAAAAGGCTCAAGAGGTCCGAATGGTACGACAGGTTGGAGAAGGACCGAGAAATCCAAGAAGCCAAACAGGCCCGAACTGCCTGACAGACTTGTATGGACCGAGAAGTCCGACAGCCCCAACAGCTCGATAGGTCCGACAAAATCGAACGGCCTGATTGACCGGACTAATGTTCAAATTGTCTTCCGTTAGCCTCCAGGCAGGTGGTGACTCGCATTGGTATTGCATTATGAACACCTTTAAGCATTTGTGAGGTAGTTAATTGTAAACTGTCCATTATTCGTGCTTTCAGATCTTGTAGATTTTCTGGAGGTTTTTGGTAAATCTATTCCTTAAAAAAACCTCCAAACGATAAATCCCAAGGATTTACATTAGGGGTCCGCCCGGCCACGATTTCCTGACGTTATAGCTGGTGCGTTACTATGCATCCAGATCAGTCCATTTCGCATATGGATCTTCAGTTCAATAAAATAGAAAATTTTAGAAATTTCTTTTCATAATATTGCCAGTACGAGGTGGTTTATTTATCTTACGGAGTATTTCTTGTTTAAAATTTCCAACTTTATTGGCTTCTGAGGAAAGAGGAGACATCCACAAACATTTTCGCACAGGACTTTTATTCTCAGTTTTAGTCGGGGCATCTTTCTACGTGAAGTTGTTCTGCTAATTGTCGAAGACGTAATATAATGAAAAAATCGATCAAATGTTTAGTCTCTCTGAGTAATTCTAAAAAATCTGGAGGCGGAAGATCGGGAGGCAGGCTCGACTTATAAGAAAGTGATTCAAAATGCAATCTATGATTTCTGACCCTTTTTATAAAAAAAACCTCATTACAATAGGTAAAACTCCGGCAAATAAAACAGGGTCACCACTACTATTATGTAAGTAAGTGCCTTATTAATTGAACTGACAAATCCACCTTAAAGCCTATGCAAAAGAGAGAAATTTTGTTAAAACCGACCGCCGTATCGCCAGACAAGTACGCCCCGGTTTTTTTGTCGCGATAGTACATATGTATTTCAGAACTAATCAACAGAGGGAGTTACCAAAATTTTCAGAATGTTACATTTTTAAAAAGAGACAACTTAAATTGGAAAAGCCTGAAACTTCAAATCTGACCATAACTTGAGAAGATTTAATTAACAAAAGTAAAATCATTAATGATGTTCCTTGTACTAACCTAATTTAATTGCATTTTCGCAATGAAAAGCGATTATTGAAAGCGCATGTAAGAACTAGTTTTGAGGATTCTTCTTGCTAACTATGGACAATTGAAGAAACGTTTCAAGTACACGTAAGTTGATTTACACAGTGGTTAATAACGTTTCTAATTTTTTATTTTCGCTAGAAGATATTTATGTAGAGTTTTTATTATATCAGTGTGTGATATATCACATCCCTCATCGATAATCTTCTTTATAATGGCTGCTACATCAGTTTGTTAAAAAACTTTGTTTTCTTTTAACTTATTTATAAATATTTTAGTATCAAGACAACAACGGCAGTGTTGTTTTCTTTACGAAAGTTGTTTTCTGTGTAGAAAACAAGAGATTTGTATTAAAACAAAAAACACAGGCCTTTAGAAGGGTTGAAAAATGGATTTCATTCGCCTTGAAGCGTTAACTGATCTTGATTTGGCTTTTGCTGTAATTACTAAGGATTTCTCTTATCTCCCTTTCTCTTAGTAGAGAATTTTCGACAAAAACTGTAAATTAGATTTTTACTCTTAAATCATTAATTAGACTTTAAAATAAAGACAATATTATGTAATTCTATAACATCTTTCTAAGACTCATCATTATCATAACCTGTTACATTCGAACAATTCTAGAAATTATTATTTGCAATAAAAAGAAAAACTTTTCTTATAAAGATGGTTTATGTACACCTTTAGTTATATGACACAACGAACTGTTATTGCTCAAACTCACGAAATACTTCAACAGCGTTCCATTCGCATGCAATGTACTTTTCTGCATTCTCGCATTTGATCGATTCAGCATACAACTGCCTTCCTTCTCTTGTTGGTAAATTCAATTCAGTTTTGATGCAAGGGATGGTTTCGGGTATTTGATGTCTATACATCAGATAGTATCAAAACCACTTGTATTCAGGAAGTCGAGTGTAACCAAATAAAACCTTTGGTTGGTATTGTGTTTGATAGAACGTTATCCAATATGCAATTGGATGCGCAGTGATGTGAATGACGTCAGCTCCTTTTCGATATACGAGCTTCGACGTTAAAGGAAACTTTTAAATTTATTTCCCATCTGCCTACATTTCACTTAAATTTATTAACAATTAGGCTCTCGTACTGACAGTAAATTAATAGAAGGAAAGCAAAATAAAATGTAAGAAATAAATGAAAGGAAATAAATATTTTTTATTTATTTTTTTATTATTGCATTTTATTATTTTTCCAGTAATAATGTGAACGTGAGGAAATCTTCTCGAAGAGGCAATTTCATTAGAGTTCAGGTTTCTGGAATATCTGTAACTTTGCTATCGGAATAACCAAAATGAAACCTAGACACGCAAATACCTCCTTGCCCGATAAAATAGGTTAATTCTGTGTGTGGCACGAAGTGAATTGCTTTTGCCCTACAAACATCGTTTTGCTAGTTTCTAATATTTGTTCTGAAAAATCAATTTCATGATAAGGGATTATCGGGACACCACCGTTAGCGAGATTTATTTTCACTAGCGTGTACGCCGTCCAAAAAGCAAACCGAGAAAACACAGCAGCGGCGTACGTGAATTATTATTTGAACTGCAGAGGAAAATAAATCACGGCCTTGTATGTGAATGCGGGCAATAAATAATTTGCACAGTGATACAGCATCGAAACTTTCAATTGCCTGCAGCGCATCCTATCCACGATGCATTCACGTTTGAGATGGATGTTCTGCAATTTAAACAGAATTAAATTATTTCTGTATAAAGCCAAACCGTTCTGGAGCATAAAAGCCTGTCATTATTAAATAGCTCAGTTCAGATAAATATTTTGTAATTAACGTTTAAAAGGTTTCAGGTTCTGTTTCCGATTGCATAATCCGCATGTTTATTTCAGATGGTGCGCGGCGCGGGAAATTTATAACTGTGAAGGTAAATATAATATATCGTGCTTCTTCTACTCGCATAACTCGAATACAGTAATAGAAAGTGGAAAAATTCGCATAAATATTTAGAACAGGAAAAGTTTTTTCGTTGCTTCTCAAGGTTTTCTGGATTTGTAGCGTTTTATTGAGAAAAGTTTTTTATGAATATAAGAAATTTCTCCAAAGTTTCACAGTGGCGACAACACATTCATTTTGTAAAGTTACAAAATTATTAATTATCCTCCGAACTGGGAAAAACTTGCTTTTAATTATCAATGTATTATTGCAAATTCGATTCTGTACAAGCATTTTTTTCAAATAATAAATTAACTTGGTTTGTAATTTTTACTCTATGGAGACTAATCTTAAAGTTGAAGAGGAACGTACACAAATGTTTCTGACAGAAAAGGGAATGACGTAGATCCCAGGGTAAACATTTTAGAGAATTAAAAATTCTTTTCTAGAATCGCAGGATTTACTGTATTCAAACAGATTCAGATAGAAAGAGTGACATCTCTTTGTAGTCAAATTATATTGAAAAGCTAACAACACGTTAAAGGGAAAAGAAAGTCAAGTAAATAGACTACTGTTATTTTGAAAATAAATAGTACAGTTGTGTTATTTATGCAAATCTAATTTTGTTTCAATTTCCTCTATGATCCTTTTACATATTAAGAATCCTAGCAGGCGACTTAAGTGTACAATTTTTTTTCGTTGTTCAATTTGATATGGAACTTTCCGGAATATTTCTTCCTTTACGCATGAGTTCAGCAAAAATCACCTTGATTTGTTTATTTTATGTTTGTAGCAACCGAAACGTATTACGTTCCTAGGTTGAGATTTCTCGAATTTCTCTCAATCCTCAAAAGTTTAGCCTTGACACAATCTGTTTTAAGATGAGCTCTACGCTAAATTTCAAGACAGTAAGGCTGGAATAATTGAAAGTTTGCGCTGTTCGTCTTTAATGTTGTACTAATTAGTGTCAATCACTAGGAATCATGCAGACGTCTCAATTCACTATACTAAAAGCTTCGTTTCAATTCGAGAGCTTTTTAACATTTAACTACCTCTCAAGCTACAAACACAGCATTATAAGGGACTGGCAATAATTAAACACACAAGTTGGTTGTGCTCGTATGAATATGTATTTTTCGGTTGCCTCGTGACGAGTTAAAACACGCTTTGTTACTGGAATCTTTATTCCAAGAAAGGAATTTTAAAAGAGTTTTTAATTTTTTGACTAATTCAGACTTATAATTTAAAATATCAATTTGTTTCCATTACTTCAATATTTATTCTTACTAATACGTTTAGTGTTCACATGAGTTTCAAAGTGTTTGGATGTGTCGACCGTCCAGCCGTTCAAATGAATTGAGTGCCGATGTGATAAGTTTTTAACCAAAATAACAATTTCGATATCTGAATGAGTATAACCTTCAGATTAAAATAAATCGTGTTTAATACAAAGAATACTAGAACTATTAGTCAGCTGCTATCGTGAAACTTCCTGTTGTATATAAGTTATGAATATTAATCAAAATGTATGGGCCACCTAACACAAATGAATTGTTCAATCTACATGGACAATATGAACAAGCCATGCCATTGCAAAATGTACAAAATCAGCAGTTCCGAACTCACCCCGTCATGACACCGATGCCACAAAATACATTAAATTACCAGTTAATGCCAAATCAACAACAACGTAACCCGCAAATGCTTACTTATCAACCAGCATTGCTTCATCAATCACACAATCAAAACAATGAGTTCCAACACCCAGAAAGAAACAATACAATTCTTTTCCAGAATTAACCGACTACTCATCAATGGAAAACGACAGCGGAAAAGATGAAGCAACAGAAACCACCCACTCACTGCAAGTAGTGAAAAAAAGAAAGAGATCTCGTACAACTGTGTTTAAAAATAACAAATCGACTCCTATAGTACCCACAAATAATCGATTTCAATCTCTGCCCTCAGAACGTACCGAAAACAACAATTCACTACTGTAAAGCTCTGTCGAATGATACGACAAAACTGAATACACTAACATCCAGAACTTACAGAAAGTTTATCAGACTTCTTAATGAAGAAAAAATAATACACCATACTTACCAGATGAAACAAGATAGAGCCTACAGAGTGGTAATTAGGAATCTCCACTACTCGAAACAATAGAATAGATAAAACAAGAGATGGAAGCAAAAGATCATGCAGTCCGCAACATTATGAACGTAAAATACAGAACCAGCAAAAAACCACTGATGTTGTTTTACGTAGATCTAGAGCCAAAGCCAAACAATAAAACAATCTATAACCATGAAAATAAGTGTTGAACCACCTCATCAAAAACGTAACATTATACAATGCACAAGATGCCAACTATATGGTCATTAAAAGTCATATTGTAGACGACACTATGCATGTGTCAAATGTGGAAGTAATCATAACTCAACGTTGTGTGAAAATAGGAATACTCCAGCAGGATGCGCACTCTGTAGAAAAGATCATCCTTCAAATTAAATAAACAGACAACTATAAAACACAAGAATCAAACCAAGAGATGGTAATCAACAATCTCAAAATGAACCGAAAACGCTACCAATCCAAATACCGAACCAACCAGGAGTACCCCTAGATAGAAGAATCAACAGACCTTCATATGCCAGTGCTACAAATGAACAAAATGTAGAAAACCAAAGCGATAATATTAGCGCTCAACTAAGTAACTTCCTGTCTGAGTTTAAGACCATCAACTAATCAATCAGAATAGCATGAAAATGAACATGCTCTCAACTGTCATTAATAAATAAGATTGTTAATGGATATTACATCTCTACGTATTGCCCTCTGGAATGCCAATGAATTGAGAAATCATAAAACAGAAGTAACACACTTTCTCCAAATACAGAAAATGGATATAACGATCATTTCTGAGACACACTTTACTGATCTCACTGTATTTCAAATACCACAAAACTTAGTATACCACACTACTCATCCAGACAGTACAGCGCATGGAGGAGCGGCAATTTTAATACGTAATACAATATGACACTGCAAAATGTCACCATTTCAAACAAACAAAATCCAAGGTTCAGTAAGTCAAGTCAAGGCAAAACCAAGATCATTTAACTTTGCAGCTATACTATACAGTCCACCACGTCATGCAATCAGCACAGAAAAATATGTAATATTTCTTAACTTTTTGGGAAATAAATTTATAGCTGAAGGAGATGGGAATGCCAAGCATACCAACTGGAATTCCAAATGCATAACGTCCAAGGGTAGGCACCTACTACTCTGACAGAAATCTTGCTCATCTATCTACCGGCGAACCAACGCATTGGCCGTTTGACCCCAACAAAACTCCAGATTTACTAGACTTCTTTGTGATCAATGGTTTAGCATCCAACTACTTTTATATCGAACCTCTCATCGAATTATTCTCTGGCAATACCTACTCTTAGCACACATATTATTACCAAACCAAATCAACATAGACTCGTATCCTCAAGAACCAATTGGACTAATTTCAAACAGTATATTGAAGAAAACGTAAGCTTAAACATTACACTGAAAGAGCCTCAATACATTGATGACGCTGTGCAATACCTTACCAACGTAATCCAACAAGCAGCTTGCAAATGTACACCTAAATAGACACTAAACAACCAAGAACCCAACAATGTACCATTACAAATTACAAAGACGTGCTAGACGGATATAGCAAAGAACTCGACATCCTCTTAATAGAACAGGTTATAACAGACTTACTAGACTGTTTAAATCTATGCTACAGAACCTACGAAATTCAACGTTTGAATTGTATATAACCAGCCTTTCTAAAGAACACCATTCGATATGGAAAGCGACAAAGAAATTTAAAAAACCTACTAGAAAACAAGATGGAAACTGGGCTAGAACAAACGAGGAAAAAGCAAACACCTTCGCGAAACATCTAGCTTAAACATTTAATCCACTGGAACGAAACCCCAATATTGACGATGAGCATATTCAAAATTTTCTAGATGCTGCATAGGCGATGATACTTCCCATTAAAACATTTTTGCCATCAGAAGTGACAGGAGAGATCAATGCTTGCAAGAATCACAAAGCCCTCTGGATTTGACCTTATAACTGGACAAATACTAAACAGCTACCAAGGAAAGCAGTAACACTCCTAACCAATATCTCCAATAGTATAATACTACTAACCTACTAACGCTACAAATAATTTTCATCCATAAACCTGGAAAACCACCAAACTCCCCATCCTCATACCGTCCTATAAGCTTACTACCTCAACTATCAAAAATTTTCGAAAGACTGTTATTAAAGAGACTAGAAACGGATGTCAATTTCAACGAAATTTTACCGACGCATCAGTTTGCGTTCCGTGAAACTCATTCTACTAGACACTAGTGTCATAGAATTGTTAACGAGATAAAAAGAAGCGTAGAAGAAAAGAAAATTAGATATAGAGCAAGCATTTTACAGAGTTTGGCACCAAGGTCTACTACACAAATTAAAACTTATCCTTCCTATGTATTACTACCTAATCCTAAACTCCTGCCTCCACGAACGCTTTTTTCAAACAAAATTTAATAATGACACCTTTAGATTGCATCCAGTAAAGTCTGGTGTACCGCAGGGTAGTCTTTTGGGGCCATTCTTATACCTATATTTACGGCGAACATTCCAACTATGGAAAACACAACTATTGCTACGTTTGTAGATGACACTGCGATACTGTCTGTGGACATTAATCCCCAATTAGCCTCCAAACGCCTACAAAACTATCTATATCGGCTTGAAAATTGGCTCCGACTCTTGGCACGTAAAAGTAGACACTACAAAATCAGTTCAAATAAATTTTAAAACAAGACTTGATGACTTCCCAAACGTCTCAATTAACAACACTCCGCTACCTGTAAAAAACGAAGTGAAAACTGACTTTATTCTAAACTCAACTGGATGTCGCATATACGAGGTGTGTGAGAAAAGTAATAAGACTGGCAACACTGCGGGAGATCTGGCAACGTTGTGTCTACCGGCCTGTGCTAAACCGGTTTGTTTATGGCTGCCACTTCCTCAGTCCGAGTTACAACTCCGTACAGCTAACACATTATTTTTGACAGCGCCATCAGTGAAGTTGTGTTTTTGTTGTGTGTTACAGAAATGGAGCATCGGAATTTAGAGCAACGTTGTGCAATAAAGTTTTGTGTTAAACTTAGTGAATCCGCGAGTGTGGCTTTTGAAAAGTTGAAACAGGTCTATGAGGAACAGTGCTTATCAAGAGCACAAGTTTTCCGCTGGCACAAATCGTTTTTGGACGGCCGAGAACACGTTGAAGATGAACCTCGCTCAGGGAGACCTTTAACTTCAAAAACTGACGAAAACGTTGAACGTGTGAGGGCTCTTGTGAGATCAGACCGTCGTTTAACAATAAGGATGATGAGTGAACAGTTAAATTTAAACACTTTCACCGTGCATCAAATTTTGACAGACATCATGACAATGCTCCGTGTCACACAGCAATTTCCATCAGTGAATGTTTGACCTCAAAACGCATTACTGTTGTTCCTCATCCCCCCTATTCACCTGATTTGAGTCTTTGTGACTTTTTCCTTTTCCCGAAATTGAAACATGTCCTAAAAGGACGTCATTTTGGAACTCTGGAGAACATTCAAAAGACTGTGACCGACCAGTTAAAAGCCATACAAGTTGAAGACTTCCAGCGCTGCTACCAAGAGTGGGAACAACGACTCCGCCGGTGTATAGCTGCCCAAGGGAACTACTTTGAAGGGGATAACATTGTTGTTTGAAAAAAATAAAAACTTTGGTTAGTATGAAATCAGTCTCATTACTTTTCTCACATATCTCGTACAATCCAAAACACGCAGATTAACCTCAAGGTTCGCCAAATGCACTGGCTCTTAGGCAGAAAATCCAAGCGGAAAACGGAAAATAAGTGTATCATCAAACCCATTTGGACGTATGGAATTCAGCTGTGGGGGTGCACCTAAGAATTCTACGCATGATCCTTAATGCATCTTGGTTCGTTAGCAACAAAACTATCCATGATGACCTAACCATACCTACGGTAGAATAAGAAATCCACAAGCTCGGTATTAACTATTTCCCTAAACCTTCCAGGACATCAAAATGCTGAGGTCAGCCAACTTGGAAATAAAATTCCGGTATTTAGAAGACTGAAGAGGAAACGACAAACAGACCTACATGGCTAGTCATCAATACCCAAATTCATAGTGTAATTACTTGACTACTTCTCTTCACATGTAAAATCGTTAATCCAATTTACAAAATACTCTCAAAGAGCAGATTGTAGATTTCTTAGTTAATAAAAAAAATTAAAACGTTTACTTGTCATTTTTAAGCTTTGATTACAGATTGGTATACTACATGTTTTTTACTTTTACTCTCATAAGACGTCTGGTATGAAATAATAGAAATTTTAAAAATATCCATTCAAGATTAAGTACTTCTTACTTTGATTCTTTTTCTCCAAATATGCAAAAGATTAAAGTTACAAGATCTAAAACGTTAAAGTAGGAATATCAGCTTTAAATCTGTTTCACATGAGTTTATATCTAGATGTTAGAACTAAAAAAAAGAAAAAAAAACTGTAAAAGTAGGAAACGGAAGAGATACCTTGAAGGAGCTTCTCCGACCCAGAAATTCCTTTCTGATTCTTATCCGTGGATTATGAAAGTAAATGTTGTTTTAGTGTTTACTTAGTACATTGTTGCTGTTACAACATCTTGTATTTGGCAGTTATTATTTTAATTTAAAACCTATTGTCTATTAATGAATAATATCTTCCACAGTCTTATCAACTATTTATTAAATCCTGGTTATAATCCGAGAAATTTAATAAATACTTTCGAGATGGGAATTTCAAGAAAATTAGTGACATTATTGCGACTCGGCGTGTAAATCTAGTGGGGATAAATTCTGAACAGCAAAAGCTTTATAAGGGTTTACGTATAATTTCCTGTCTATAACCTCTTCGGTGCCTTTAAATTAGATTATTATATAGAAAGTGTAGTCATTTATTATGGCCTGAATGAAACATTCCAGAGATTTTAAATCTTGTTAGATACTAGGAATAAATCTTTATCAGCTGGCGGTTTTGTTAAAAGATTTACATATTGTAAAATCGGCTTTAATCCTTTCAACACGTGGAATTTAGTAAATTTCTGTTTAAACAAGTAATCTAAAGTAATCTTAATTTATTGTCGGTCTTTCCAACACGATCTTTTTATATAAATACTATAATTTATTTGTTCAACTCGATTTCACCTAATCTCTCAACATTACTTCTGGTGACTTATTTCTGCTGGTGCTAAAGCGACGGAAAATCTTAAAAGGGCAAATTGGTATTGAAGCTATAGAATCGTTTTTAGCTTTTCTGCGTAAGAAGAATTATTGCACTCAGGTATAAATGATTTGGGATTTATAGTAATTAATTTCCATTAAAGACGGGATAACATATATTGTTTACCCGTAGCTACTTCTCTATGCGTATTACTCTATCTTTCCGCCTTACCTTAATTTGTCCTCATCAAAATAGAATTTCCACGTAAAAGTTGTAGGTACTACGGGGATCGTACAATATTTCTCTTCACTCAATATTTCCAAATTATGGTAGCGGTTTAGGTTCGCACCTTCAGAATAACAGGAAAAATAAGACAGAACGCCGAATTAAAGGTGGAATTGGAATATTATGGTTAAACTTTACGGTGGGCTTAGAATAATGGGAATTATTGTTAGTAAATCAAGAGTATTATCATACATATAGAAAAATCTCCATACATACTAGTTAAGCTTGCGGATATTTAGACAAGCATATACGGGCAGGTTTATTTTATGAAACATCCTTTAATGGATATGACTTGTACAATCTTAACACTTAGTTAATTTATTACAATTGATAAATAGTACTCTATTTAAGTAAAAACATGTACGGGTTTACTACACTAGGGTCTAGTTCCCTAGTCAAATTTTAACTTGTCGCAACACTGTATCACTACACTGAGTTCACAGCAAGTCCAAAGGTTTAACACGTTTGAGTCTTCTCACGTCTTCAGTAGTGTCCAAAAGTTGAATGGCTTCAACGTTCGTGTGGTTATGTAGTCTTTTTTCGTAGTCCATTCCACACGCAGATCTTCATGGATTTCCTTGTTGGTTACGTATCTGTATGCATTGGTAATCATACGCAGGAACTTGTCCTGGGTTTGCTGGATAATTTTGAGATTGGATTTTTTCGCACAGCCCCACAGTTGTATACCGTACATCCAAATTGATTTAAAGATTGTCTGGTAGATCAATCTTTTGGAACCTAGGGTTAGATAGGAATGATACCCAATTAGCCATTCCTTTTTTTTCCTTTTATATCTGATTTGCTCAGCTTTTTGCTTTACACAGTGTTTCTAATTTAATCTGTCATCCAAATAGAGACCTAAGTATTTGGCAGATTCGTTCTTAGGAATTTGTAATCCGTTGAGGAAGGTGGTTAGGTTGTCATCACGTTTCCGCAATGCAAACGTGACATGGGTTGATTTTGTCTCATTGAGTTTTATTTTCCAATTTACTGTCCATTTGCTTACACCGTTCAGGGCGCGTTGAAGTTTTCCTACGGCTTCTGCCTCCGTTGAATCAGTAGCCATGATCGCAGTATCATCGGCGAAGCTTCCAGTGAAGGTTTCATTTGTAGTTGGAATATCTGCTGTATACAGAAGGTAGAGAAGCGGTCCAAGGACACTTCTCTGTGGTACTCCTGCTTGGGTCGGATAGAAACTAGAGAGAGTTTCTTTGTGTGTAACTCTGAATTTTTTATCAGAAAGGTATGATTACAAAAGACGACTGGCAGTATCTTGGTCATTTTGTAAACGAGTCCTTGATGCCATACTTTATCAGACGCTTGTGCCACATCCAGAAAGACTGCATGACAGTATTCTTTCTCTTCAAACGCTTGCTCAATCTTGGCCGTGACGATGTACTTGGTCAATTGCTGAATGCTTATTCCTGAATCCGAACTGGAAATCAGGTATATTAATCAGTGGTTTCAACTGTTCCAAAAGAAGTTTTTCAAACAGTTTAGATATTGCTGGTAGTAACGAGATAGGTGTGTAGGATGTTAGTTTTTCCGTAGGTTTATCAGGTTTGTTAAGCATAATTATTTTAGCTGTTTTAAAATATTTCGAAACATAATTCAGGCGAAAACAAGCATTAAACAAACACGTTAGCATAATAACTGCTTTTTTGGTAGTTCTTTCAGGAGCCCTGCCGATATTTTATCAATACCTGAAGCTTTCTTCAGATTAATATTTGTGCCAATTTCTCTAGCTACTTCCATCGGAGCACATAGATCGAGTGGACAAGGTGGTTGACATATTTGTTCTGTATTCATGTTGTCCAAGATGTCTCGCAAACAATTCTGACGATTTTCATTTTTTCTTACCCATTGTTCCTGTTCATCCTTGAGAGGCAGTATTTGAACTCAAGTACGACTCGATAGACTTCTTTTTAAATTCTTTTATCAAAAAGTGCTTACCTGGCCGGAGATCCTTTTGTTGAGTAGATTTCTACATCTATGCCAGGCACGCTTAGCTCTTCTGCGTTTAGTAATCAAATCTATTATTTCAGCAGGGTGGTTAATATCTCGTTCTGCATGTTCCTTGGGAACAGAAGTGGCAGCTAGCAACTGTCCGTAGATGTTCTATGAAATCTTCAGATTGAAGTTCCAAGTCTTCTGTCGTAAACAATCTAACTTTTAAATTAATTAAATTGTCCACATCACTTCTGAATACGCCCCAGTCCGTATTTTTGTTAGTAAGATTTGTTTTTCTTTTTTTCTTGATAACAGTTGCGCTCAGAGACATGGATACAGGTGTATAAGTATAAGTTATATCATCTATCTCTTTTTCTATGCAGTTGTCTGCAATAACCTTCGTGATGAAAAGGTCAATCAAGTCTGGTATCTTGTTGTTGTCTGTATGGTCAATATATAGGAGTTCTTGATGAGTGGTATTGACATTTGCATACGTTAATTGCTTCCAGGAGAGTTTTATCTTTTCCTGGAGTAATCAGTCTTGAACTCCATGCTGTGTTTTTCACATTGGAATCACCTGCAATAATGAATCATGGACCCAAGTTGTTGAAGATATCTTTGTACTGTTGTTTGGTAATGGTATACCCTGGCGGATAGTAGATTGCACCAACGTTTAATTCGGCACCATTATACTGAATTCTTATAATAGTAGCCTGCCAATATGATTCTGCGATTCTTTCTTGGTTGGAATGCAGAATGTTTTATTTGACAATAATAGTTGTACCTCCTCGAGCACTTCCACTAGGATGTGTGGTCTAATACACACAGTATTTTCTAATTTTAATGTAGTTTTTATCAGTGAAATGTGTCTCTGTTGTTAGTTTGTAGGAAAGATTTCAGTTCTTGGACTCGTTGTACGAGTCCGTTGGCATTCCAAGTTATTATGCGCAGGAACGCGTTATTACCCATTACGAGTCTTAACTTTGTTTTTAGCAGTGGACTTAGTTTCTAGCTTTTGCACTGGAATTTGTTGATCAGATCCATTAAGTCTTTAATGGTAGGTTCATGGTTCTTAGCATTCTTCTTTGCTGGTTGTGCATTTTATTGGTTTTGGTTACTGCTTACTTGCGCATACGGCGTACTTGCATTTTTGTTTTTTGTTTGGAGTTTTTGCGTGACCGTAGATTTCTTCGGTTGTTGTGCTTTTAGTTGACCCTGATAAGTAGGACATCCTTTGTAGTTGGCTGTATGTCCTCTACTGTTACATAGTTCACTTGTAGGTTCTTTATTTCTATTTGTACATGTTTTTATGTGGTGATTGCCAGCGCATTTCACATCCAGGGTTTTTATAACAGAAGCTTTTGGTATGTCTAAGCTGTTGACAGTTGGTGCATTGAGGGATGTTCTTAGATTTCTTGGTGGCTTTTATTTTAATCTTACAGTGCAGCGAAGTTTTGATTTTAAACACGTCTTTATTGACGGACAGGTGCTCAGTGTAACTGTCTAAGATACGGATCTGAATCACAGATTTTAACGGCTTCTTTCAAAATGATGTTAGATTAAGTGCGAGTAGCCTTAAAATCATTGACGCAACCTCAGTTCAGACTTGCAAAGTTCAATATATCAAATTAACTTGATATATTGAACTTTGTGGTGCTGAGTCTGTCTTCAGATATATAAACCCGGTTTGCAGATTTTGAAGGTTTTTCCCAATATGTACAAATTCAGTCTTTCTCTTTAAAGTTCAGGATATTAAATAAAGTGTGATAAATCTTAAGAATAAATAAAGGCAGTCTTAATTGGAGTTTTCAAAAGTGTTAATTTGACATTTTGAACTTCATGGTGCTAGGTCTAACTGTCTTAAGTAATATAACCCCGAATTGCAGATTTTGACTGCTTTCCTCGGTATTCATAAATTTCCTTTGACTAAGATATTAATGATGTTCATAATAAAGTGCCAGAAATCTTAAAATAATTGATGTATCTCAGTTGAAATTTTCGAATAGTTAATTTGACCTATTAAACATCATGCTGTATTAATTAATTTAACTAAGACGCTTTTGGTCTTGGGCCGGCTAGATTCAGTGGGTAGCCTTGGGCGAAGATAAGGAAGTTATGACTGAAAACTTATAAAAAATAGTTAAACCTGTATTTAAAAAAAAAATTCAATCAAAAAAGCATTTATCAATCGCAAAGATTCCTTTAATCATAGCGAAAGCAAATTGAGAAATTTAGAAAAATATAATAAATTTTACGCAATGTAATAATATGAGCGAAAAATTCAAAAAGTTATCCATGAAAACGGCAAAAAAATCTTATTATAATTAATAACTTGGCCACTAATAATAATAATAATAATAATAATAATAAATTTGAATAAATTTAAACTAGACAAAAAATAAACTAGAATCGAGAATTGAGAAGTAATAAAAACTTTCCACGACTTCCCCGCTGTTATACAGATCTGCGCGGCAAAGGTGTCCCCCAACTGTAAACAACCTAACTAACAAAATCACACTTCCAAATTTACGTTCCAAGCTCAGTTTTTATTTAATCATTACAACAAAAATTATAAAGAAAGAACCAAGAAAATATTTTTAACAAACCAACAATACAAATAATTCCAGTAATAACATTAAGAAGTTTCAGTGATTGTGATCGATAAAAAATCTCATATGTTTTAAATAGATTGAAATATTTTTATCAACATAAGTGGAATTGTACCCATATGTGGACTTGGCAAGTAGAAAGTTCCAGATCCGGGATTTAAAAGAAATTTCTTTACGTAACAGGGAAACAGGAAGGTCAATTCTTTAAATGAGATAGTTTGGTGCTATTAGGGAAGAAGTTTCTCAGGATTCAAAAGATAGATATAAAAGCTTTTTTTTTTGTTAACTTTTCAAATTAATTAAGTACTGATGTATTATAACCGTGTTTTCTTTGTTTCAGGTAAAAATAAAATTCTGTTAAATCCGTGGGTGTCTTCTTCACTGCTATTGGTTTATCCACGGTAAGTGAAAATAGCACAATGAATATTGTAGGATAATTTTATATTTCGGATCTATTTTTACTTCGTTGAAGGTAAAGTTTCTAAATCATTTTGATAGTGAATCAGGAAAATGTAAGTTTAAAATTTCCCAAGAGTAAACTACTCTTAAATCTCTCCCCTAATGCACAAATTAAAAAGAAAATAAATACGAAAAATTTTTTTCTTTGTTAATTCTTGAATTATTTTTTTGTTTTGAAAAATTTTGATAAATCATAAGAATGTTTAGACGCCTGTAAGACGATTCTAAATCGAAATAAAACAGGTACATAGGATAATTTTAACAATAAAATCTTTAAAGAACCTTGGACAGAGTATCTTTTAACAACATAAATAACTTAATGAACACTGAAAACAAAATGAAACGATAAATTCGTATTAAATGAATAGATTTAAAGCGACACCCAAAGCAGAATCCGGATAACTATGCAATATCTCAAAATGACATTACAAGATCTGCCACGAACTAAAGGTCTTCGGATTTATAGAACTTGCCATAATTATATTTTATCTCGAGAGCACGTAGTGTGTTGGTTTCTCTTTGCGTTACACACCGCAGTGTTCATTCGAATATCTCAAATACGTCGGCATTAGGAATTGCTACAGTGTCTCTCCAATCGGGAAACCTAGACTCAACTGTTTTAAGTTGTTAGGATCCAAAGAAAGAGACGATAAGGATCAAAATTTAAAATGGCTTGGGCCAGTAAAGCATATGCAAAAAAACACATGGCGTACGACAAATAACGTTACGTTTTATGTCACTGTAATATTAGGTTCGTACAGATCTTCAAAGGGAGGTTGTGTCAATTAAGGGAAAACCTTTAACCATTTCAGACAATTATAAATTATTTTTCTGACTAGATTTCCATCTGGCGTTATCCAAAATCTGTTGCGAACTAGAATTTTAGCTGCTGCTTGAGAGAAGATCAACGGGGTTTATTAAAAAATAATCTATGGGAAGTAAGATCTTAAATGTTAGCTGCTCTATTACGAACGATGCGTTTGAGGAGATTTGATCTAGTGTCTTTAGATTGAACGAAAGACCTGCACCAAAAAGTTCTAACCTTGGTATAGTAATCGATTTTAATGTCGAAGCCTTTAATTCTTCGCACAGAAGATAAACATTAATTTGATTGTTATTATCAAAGACAAACCCTGTAACCGTTGATCGAAGCATCACAGAAACCGTGTATCTCTGTCAGCAACGCATTTTGACAGTGAACATCCCGGGGTACGTTTATATCGTTAAGATGGACATGGTAACCAAGCATTTTTATTGTCGATCGTCCCACGACAACTTTTCAGTTCAGAGTTTCCGTAAAACAAGCTTGATAATCACGTACAAGGAATTAAACATCCTAAACGATCTAAAGTCTTTGAAATCACCGACAAGATTACTTGTTTGGTAATAGTTTTATTAAGAGAAACCAAATACTTAAAACTATCAGACTGAAGGGTCCGTTAGACCAAGAGGTGCAGTATATTCACGACTGCCATGTTTGAGAATTCCAAACTGGCGATCTCTCTCGGAAATATGAAGAAGGGCTTTGGAATCGTTTGAGATCAACTTACGCAATTTCAAATACACTAAGTCTAAAATATTAACGAGAAAGAAAGTTTTATTTGAGATTTCTGGATTAGAATCTTAACATTCGATACCAAATTGAACAGCCTAGATAATTCTCTCGTGCTCTTCATCAAAGATGATACTTCGAAAAAGAAGCAGTAATCTAAGCAAAATGATTATTTTGGGCAAGTTGTTAATCATTTACTTATGTGCCAGTCGGGCTCCCAAAAGTTTCTCTGCTGTATAGAGAAACTGGTTTCCGCAAAAAGAGCGGAAAGCAGGTCTTAAGTGGAACCTAGAAACTAGTTTTAGTATACATTTTTTTTAGGTAAAAACCACGATGATCAGATTTGGTAAATTGGCAGACACACCACTTTTTTGGTTATAGATAATTTGTACTTACTTAACTTTCTAAATGCAAATCCTTGGATAGAAGCTTTTGGTACGGTTGGAACCTAAACGTGCATGAAATTGATACTAAAAAGTCAACTGTACAGATTCATGAGCAGTGTCGATGTTGTTTGTTTATGTATTATGGCTTCCAGCCCTTGTAATGCTAGCGACAATATTATTGATTTATATTGAAACTGAGACAAGGAAGGAAATAAAAGCAAACAGATGGTAAATACCATGACCGGAACGATTTGCAAAAGTCTATATATTTTTGTTTTAATGAAGGATATCAAAGTAGATTTTTCGCTTTAAACAAGAAAAATGCTCTAAATGGGCGATCCACCTGTAGTAACTTTAGGTTCGCTGACGGAATATGAAAAGGTGAGAAGAAATAGGGAAAAATGAATTTGCTTCAGGATGCTTATCCAATGAAATCTCTTCTGATATTCCTGAACCCATTCTTTTGCCATAGTTGGCCTTCTTACTAACTCTAGTCTACAAGTTCACGTCTTCGCCATAGTCTCATGGAAACTTGTATTACTGCACTTTGCATTTTGCTTTCCTTCTTAAATCTTATCTGAACGCTGATTCTTTGTAGTTAAAAATCATTTCTTTTGCTAATTTGTTTAGTTTTACAATTCATTTTCCTTGTTACCTGTAGAGGTCATTTTCCCTTTTTCCCGGTATCTCCAAAATGTTCTCTAATTCTGACTTTCTTTTCTAGGAACATTTTGAAATTGATGTGTGTTGCCTTTCTCTATCCTGCACTCACACAGCTGTCTAATATTTTGGAACTTGAACCTATTGCTTAAAAGGTCCATGTCTATAGAAAGGCCTCATTCTTAAATCCTCAATATAACTAGCTGTACTTGTTTACAATATTTGTAAAAATTGCGGCCCTTCAACCTTTTCCAAACTTTCTTTATCGTTTTCTCTACTCTATTTAGAATGGAATTTGCTTGGTTTGCATTTCAGCTATTTAATCACTTTCGTAGACAAATAATTGGCTCGTTCGTTGCTGAGTTGTTCTACACGTGCTTTAATACAATTCACTCATTAGTCTTTTTTTCTGCATTTGTATATTTATTATCTCCTCGTAGATTTGCAATGCTGATCTCTTTTGTTCCTACTCCAAAACAGATTTAGATATTTATTTTCCCTTAACTACTCCATAAGGTGGGATGTACTTACATGCGGTTACAGAGATTGGACAAGAAATCATTTTTGCTGCTGTCTTTGTTTCTACGTCCTGGAGGTTTTCGAAATTTTTTAGATTTAACAGAGAGAACTGGCAAGCCGTGATTTGAAATTGGCGCGTCACTAAGGAGAGAGAAATGGAGAGTAATGTGGCGCCTTTGGCGGCTTACATGAATAACATGCAAATAATGCACAGGTAATAGGCCCCAGTGACAACTGACTAATACAGAAGGCCGTGTGTAGCATAATGGTCCTCTCATTTGATTTCCTGGCCTAGTTTCTATTTGGTAAGCATTTATCATGAAATTACTTAAAAATGCATTTTACAAATTGCAATGTGCATGATATATAGAGCGTGTTACCAATTAAAAGAAAGTCGTATGCAAATTACTATTTTATAAGAACAAAATCTTTAGTTGATTTTAGGTCAATAATGCTATAGCTAATATATCTGATTTTTATTTAAATTAGTTCTTGCTACAATAAATATTGATAGCACCATCCTACCATAAACAAGATCATAGTCATCTTGCTTTTATATCCATATTTTAAAAAGCGTAAACTTTTATGTTGTGACGTTAGCAGTGTGAATAATAATCAGAGGAGTATGTATGTATGTGTAACTAGCCCACATTTAAATTTTTTATTTATTTCATGCATGACGAATTCGCCGACCGACGTAGATTATGTTCCGATAGTGTTTATTAGCACAATACAGAATGATGTTATTTTAGTGAAATTCAACAGGAATTTGTGTGGATGTTCATTAAAAGAGAGTTCAAATTTATTTGAAAACCTGCAAATGTAATTTAGAAAAACAAACAACGGAAATCCAACCCCAAAATGTGTTTGAATAAAAGTAGGCCTTTGTATGTTTCGTCCATAATGCATAGAGGCGAAAATAAAATGAAAATCGTACGAACAAAATCCCGTTCTTTAATTTTCTTTACTGCTCTTTGTATTCACATGACTTTTGAAGCACTAAATCAGTCTCTCAGTCAGAATCATAAATCGTGGTTTACATAAATTGCAAAACAATACCATTCCGCAGTTGCGCTGTTTTATGCTGCACAAAAAGAGGTTAACTGTTCCAAGGGCACTATAATTCGTTATGAAATTTAACGGACACTAATTAAAGTTGTTGACGTACACCTAGAAGAGCTATTCATTGAGAACCTAAATAACAATAGGGTATTTATAATCGCGTTTCCGGTAGTTAGGATGTCGTCACACGCCCTATATCCGGCATTCCGTTTTGTCATATCCGGTCTGGGCTGTTTAATCGTGTCTATAGTTCATTGCAATCAACTGATTATTATTCTAAAAAAAGAGTAATCTCACCTTGAAACTTTTATAAAAATAGTATGCATAAGGT
>VTPC01008180.1:0-13887 GCA_011009095.1 Ignelater luminosus
AAATTGATCAATGTATTAAGGAAAACAGTACGAAACGACACCCGCATATTAAACAACAAACTCAAATTTATTTGAAATGTTAGTAAATGTTGCAACTAAATGTTTTAGATTTTAGTGTGTGTGTCTCTTTTTTAATTGTTATGTTAATATACTGAAAAATTAAAATGCAATATCAAGAAAAATTTGACTGTGATTATACACGAGGGAAATACGATAATTAAACAGATGATACAAATTAATGAAAAAAAAATGTTTACCTATAAAAAGAGGCAAAATAGAATTAACAAATTATCATCTGAATACTATAAATTCATCAGACAACACAATCGTTAAATAGCAAATTAATTAAATTGCAATAAATATACAGTAAAATTAGACAACAGTAAATTTGGCAACTTTATAGCATAATAAAAACTAACAATTATTTAAATTACCTGTTAACTGGTAAGCCAATAAATTAGGAAATCTAAAACTCGTTTTAAACTGTAGATAGGGTGTTCAGCGAAGAAGCGTGATAAAATTATTATTTTTCCGAAAAGTAAACCAGATAATATATGCTGCAAATTCCAAAAATCGAATAAACAGTAAGGTAGTCCATTTAAAAAAATTAAGTTAGGTTGCTCCACCTGGCGGTGACGCATTTAATTTAAAAACCTTTTATCACAACATATTTGTCCCTACCTTACATTTATAACAAAGATTTCAAAGTTTTAAAATATGCATTCGTTCCCGAGATATCGCGCTGTCCCATTTTTCGCTGAACACCCTGTATAACACTTTTCATAAATTCAATAACTCTAGTGAACAAAAATTTTTGGAGCATTAAGATTTGCATAATTATCAATTTAATAGTTCCTAGGTACCACATGATCCAATAAACACAGTTTGTCAAAAGTTACAGTTTCATGACATACTGTCTGTGAATTATGTCATTTTAGATCAAGGTATTATGCATATGGCATGAAACAAATTAAATTTCTTTTTAAATGTAGAAATTTTTCAAGATATTTTAACCATAAATTAAGGTAAAACATCTAGAATCTTCACACAAACGGTATGAAGGTTCATTTTATAAAACTGGAGGTTTCTAGGTGCTGAAATCTCAGCCAATTGAATTTCAGCACGTCATTGGTCATCAAGGAGTTACGCTTTGGAAGTTTCTAAGTTGTTATTGGGATCAATCACAGTATATTAACCCGGCATCCTTTATAACAATATATCTTGTTATCAAAAGGTCGCATCATCGCTAGGCGTCATGTACCTTTCGACAGGCTGCAGCCGTATGCGAATACGTCATAAATCTAGTCGGAGTTTAGCCTCTATGATCGCTTTGTGATAGTGGTGGTTATTGCATGTCATACCTCACCGTACTAATTCCGTAACAAACGAAATTGATATCACCCACCGTATAATTTGCGATTTTCGATAGTTTACTCAAAACTTTTCATTTGGTTTTTAAAGTAAGGTTGTTTTATATTCTTTTCCAGCTTTTCATTAAATATTAATTTGTTCCTTAGTATGTCATTGTACAAGAAGGAACAGGCACGCTTTGTTACGATGTAACAATTTTATTTTGGCGCACCTTGTCTATATTCAAATTTAATATTCCTATTTTTAGAAATTTTTTTTAAATATTAGATTTCTATTGACTAGTTCCTTATTTTTATTTAAATTTTTGATTATTTAGTTCTCCTTACCGACATCTAGCAGTCACAAACTGTACTCAGTTAAGAATGTTTGAGCACGCATTGTTCTGAGCGGTTAGGATTGTTTGTCCTGCCTTTTCGCTGCCGATCTCGATTGCCTACACACGTTAATTTCGTTCCTTCAGTGATTTGAATTTCAGAATTCCTGTTTTCTTACGGTCACTTATTGTTTTTCTCGCTGTTTTCATCTATCTATTATTGTATTCATTGTAATTCTGCTGCAAATACAACCAAAAGGGCGTGGTCGCCATTTTGATCCGTGGTTTGTAAAGGACTTTATATATCAATTATCGATCGATTATGGTGAAACGATTTATGGAATATTCTTTTACATTTGCTGGCTGATCATCCCAACGCGGAATTCAGAATCAAAGTAGTCATTACCAGGTGCACAGTAATATATTATAAAACAAAAAAAGGTATTTTATGAAAAATTACTTGATCTAATACTGGTTTATTGGTGCTCAAGCTAGAATTTCACCATTTAAGTTGCGTATAATCGAATCAAAATTTACTTGAATATCAGTAAAATTCAGTTTTTTACATTATCTTATGATTATCTTGACCTTGACCTTTATTGTAAAGTAAGTTTTCATTCGTATTAGTTATTGTCTTCAAATTTATTTTCTTGACGCATCTCTTTTCTAATGGGATCAGAGAGTTTATTAAAATTGAACTGATTAAGTTTAACTAATAATTTTGTATTTGTATGATAATTTTGTTCAGTTTTTAAATATTTTAATTTACTGTTATTCACATATTTTTTTAATCCTATTAATATTGTTATGAAGACCTTCAAGGGTTATTATTTTGCACTATTGAGATAGCAACCATTATTTAAACAAAATGATATAAACGTCTTACTTTTTTTTAAAAATCTTAGGTCTGTAACGTTTGTAGGTTTATTAAACTATAATTGAATAATATAATTGTATGTCTTTACTTTTATTTTGTTGAGGAAGCACTAAGCCTTTAAAAGTACCTTTATCTTGTTTGTACCTGGTGTTTGGGTTTCCCTCTTTTCGCCAAATTTCATTAAAAGAAAGTTATTTGTGCATCGACACTTAGAATTTCCTTTCGATTTATTAAAAAAGACGGGTGGCATCCCTCAGGACATATAGCAGGAGGTTTGTAACGGGAAAATGCCCAAAAGTATGCACGAGTCCCGTCAAGACCAATGGCTGATGTTAAATCCCGTAGCTCATGCCGCAGATGGGGTGGATTCTCAAATGAACTTACCTAAGCACACACAAAAAAAAGCTCACCGATTTCCAAAACTCTTACTAGACTGATAGATGTTCACAAAAAAGGACGCCAGCAGTCGTAGATTGAAGGGTTAGGATGGTCGGTCACGCGACTGCTCGTGAATCCGACACCCTGTATATAAGTTTCTTACGAAATCTCACTCTGTGTCGCAGTTCGGCCTCGAATGCGAAGCGAGGCAGTAGTGCATCGGCGTCGAATAGTACGAGAACACCAATCCTATCCTCCCCTCGAGAGTCTGTGTTTGGGGGGCACAGGCCTGGCCCACTCCACCTCCAACGGGGCGACTTGAGGTTGTACTGCTGCATCACTCCAATCGACCGTCGGTTCTTAAGAATTGGGGTGCTTGAGTGCCGCGACCGCCAACTTCCTACCAACCTCGGTGCAGCAAATGGATCAACGGCCCCTCCACCACCAACCCGGTGCCTGCGTAGGGGTGCGTAGGCCCGGACAACACCACCACTTATCTCAGCCTCTTCCGAACGGCCCCGGGTAGCTTTATATTGATGATGATGATCACTCTGTGTGTAACTTACCTCGTGGAAGCTTTAATAAAATTTGCTCTAACGTTTCACAATCGAGACTCAACACAAAATAAAAACTATATAAACACGTGATTTGTCTTAAATAATTTTGCCGAGGAAGTCCTCTGAAGGCTTCCTTCTTTTAAAATAATCAAAAAAAGAAATACAAATTAGTATTAACTTTTCTCTTGAACAAAGGTATGTAAACTTTAAGTGAAATTTAGAATAAGCACCACCGTGCTTTTTAATAGCCAAAGGAACAAAAAAAACAAAATACAAATAATAGACCTTTCATGCATTTATTAATAAACAATACTAATAAAAAAAAATGAATTAAACACACAAACAAGAATATAAAAATAGCACTACAAAAGAATGTCAATAAATAGAATGAATTGATTTCTTTACTGGAGAACAAAGTTGATAAAATAATGAGAAAATAAAAATAAAAACAGGTTATTACAATAAACAAAAAAAAAATGATTCTGTTACGTTAAAATTTGAAAATATGAAACAAAAGATCAAAATTCAAGTATTAAATTAATTTAACCAAGATGATCTTGACAACAGATTTTTAAGTAGCAACAAATGAACTTTATATCTAATAACAAAGAAACGGTAGCCAAAAGTTATTAATTATGTTGCAACAATTCAACAAACACCAGCTAAAATTACCTGGGAACGTTCCTGTTACAAATTAGTTAAAATTATTGATCATAAACATAATAATTTTATAAGAGAATGGAAAGTTAATCTTGTCTAAGCAAAGTTTTTGTACGAAATGTTTCACAAATTCAAAGTTCTCCTAGTCTTTCACCAAGTGAAACAACCATTAAAAACTCAACTAACAAAACAAAATGGATCTTTCTTACGTATAAATGAAATCTTTCTTCCAGATGGTATGTGCAGGTCTCTGATTCCCAACGACAGCAGCCCATCCAGATGATATACGGCGCAAAATTTCTCAATCGCCGGGTCTCACCAATGTTCAAGGAAACTTAGGTTCCAAGGAACAATCACTTTCATTAACGTTAAACAAGAAACACAAGAATAAAATCCAAGTGTTTATACACAAACTTTAAAACTGAAACCACTTTGAGTCACAAATGCTCTTTGATTTATTTAATCTATTAGGTTCACGGAGCTTCCAAGGTGTAATACACACAGTTCGATTCTTCACGGGGCGGGCAGTTTCTGTTCTCAACAGACCATTAAACGTTGCACCAAAGGGACAAAAATTGTTGCGTTTCTACCCTCTATAAGTTTTATTTCCTGGCAAATACCAGCGTAACTTTAGATGAAGCTGAACCGCTTCCCACGATAACAACTATTCGAAGTATCACTTTTTGGTAAACAAACCAATTTTCTTCCGTGAATAACACGACAAAGACCCAACGAAACCCTGATTTCTCGAGTCCGATCTCTCTTTCTTATACTAAGAGAATCGCTTAACTTGAATTAGGTTTGTAACCATTTAAGGGTTTGTAGAGGCAACGTCGAAAGAAAAATATGCCAGAACGTCGATTCGAGTACGCAGCTGCCAACGTAATCCCTATTCTCTCTGCGTCTCCTGTCCCGCAGATTGCGCTTACCGGAGTGGGATTGGGAAGCCAGATGCACGACCTAACAGGTCAAAATGCTAGTATTCTTACGAGGCAATGAAAAATTCCACTCCTTAGATTTTCAGCCTGTACCTCACTTAACAAAGACCGTGTGACTCCAGCATTCTCGACTAAGATTCCAGGAACCTTTTATTTACATCTGGATCTTGATATTGGAAAAATAACAAAAGGCACGTCTGCTGGAGCCCAGAAGTCGAGACCACAAAGTTATCAATTCTTTAAAATAAAATCTTAACAAACATCCGTTCATAGAATAAAATAATTTAAATATTACGCGTCAGAAAAACAAATATCTGAACGAAATTGAAAGACAGGGACGGATTTAGTGCGAATTTTAAAATAACATTACAGGTTCCCACGGTTTCTTATAATTTGAAAGAGATCTTGGGGCTTCACATTAAGTAAGTATCAATCTTAAGCTAAAAACTGCTACAGCTTATTAATCCTATGGAAGGAGGCAGAAGAAAGGGAAAACAGTATGTCACAAGAAGAACTGGAAGCTGATTTATAGGCTAAAGACAATCACTTTAGTAAAAGATTAGCGTATTCCGATACAGAGTAAGAAATAAAAAAAGATATAAATGAAAATAAAGATAACCATGGTGAGTTGGAGAATTTACCGCCCAGTACAGAGAGTGAACACGTGGGCAAAAATTGAATAACAAAATGGACCGACCGACCTCGACACGTAGCAATAAGAACAAGACCAGAAAACATTATTACACATCTTCCAGGTGTAAAGCAGCTCTTTAGGAACGTTTTGAAACTTGTAGAATGCTGGAAACTCTTCATCACTGTTGTTGTAAGGTTTACAAACAGGAAGCTAAGAAAAAAGGTCCAAAAGTACAACCGCACTGACAACCAGCTTCTTTTGAAAGATACTACGAAAGAAAACCTAGAAACTCTTCTTAGACTTTTGTATATAGCAGGTGTTCTATTATCATCTAGACTGAAAGTGTATGATTTGTAGGAGATAGACGGCTTGGAGGGTCGAGATTTTCAGAGCGACAATAAGTCAAAAAAGATTTAGGTTGTTGCTACAGTGTTTGCGCTTTGACGACAGTAAGACTAGAATTGATAAAAGGCAGTGGGATAAACCAGCCCCTATCAGAGCAATTTTTGACATGTTTGTGGAGAACGCCCAGTGACTATATTACTTTAGCCAAATATGGCTTAAAAATAGTGTACGCTAGGACATTTTATATTCTGAATCAGGAAGTGTACTTTGGCAAACAACCACCTAGTCCTTTTGATTTCAGCAACAAACCGGAAAACATAGTAATGAGGCTTTGTAAGCCGTTTGCAAAGTCCTCTCGCAACTTAACGTACGATAACTGGTTTGTCAGTTACCCACTAGCAACTAGGTTATTGCAGAAATATAAATTGACATCTCTTTGCAATTTGGAAAAAAATTAGAGAAAAATTCTTTTAACATTTCTTCATACAAAGAGTCGATCTGAAAAAAAGCTCTACGTTTGCGTTGCAAAAAAAACGTGATATAGTGTCTTATGTCCCTCGAAAAGGTAAGAATGTCTTACTACTATTCATTCTACATCATTTGAATAAGATCGATGAAATCACAAGAAATGAACGTAAACGGAAAACATTACTTTTTACAATTTTACAAGGGGGAGAGTTGACGTTGTTGACGAACTCTCCAGTAACTATGACGTGTCTCGAAATAGCCGCAGATGGCCCCTAACATTATTTTTCTTCTTCATGAACATGGCATCTATAAATGCTTTCGTCGTATACAATTCAAATAATGATGGAAGGTCAATTAAACGTTGTGAAGTTATACAAAAATTGGCTTTGAGTTTAATTCTTCCATATTTGAAGACTAGACAGCTTAACCCCAGACTGCTCGTGCCACTCAAACAAAGAATATAGAATGAATAGCTATTTCTGTTGATACAGTAGCTAAAGAAAATTGTCAGCCACCTGGCAAAAAGCAATCAAAATTTGGAAGATGTTCAAAGTGCAAACGCAAGACAGACTGAAAATTATTCTCCTGCTGTGTTGTTTGTAATAAATCTGTGTTGAGAGCACTCAGTGATAATATGTGACTTTTGTTTTTCAGAAGAGATTAAATAATATTATATATACCTTGTGTAAAGTTTCAAGAATATTGCATGTACAGTGTCATATGATGTTCATTTTTTTAAATCTTCACTAGATTAGAAGAACAGTTATTTTCGTTTTGTGTACAATTTTTACAGTTTATACCTGTTTTTGTTTGAATTTTAATAAAAAAAAATGTTCTGCAAGTAATCGGTTAATTTTTATTTGCAACTTATTACTTTATTATATTAATACTCTAAAGATAAATGCTAAAAACTCCTAGGCTTATATCCATACCCAATCATACCACAGACGTAGCAAAGTTGACCGTACCGACGCCGGGTTAATTTCAGAATAAGACGCCCTGCAATTTAGTTTTGTATCCATATCTAGCATTTCAGCTGCCGATGTTTATAAAAAAAATTGAGTTATGAGAACACGATTACTGTAACACTCTGCAGAAGTTGAGTTGGAGAAAATTAGTGACCGTTCGAGTCGATTATAGAAACTTTTCAGCGAGTCCCAACATTTGCGTTTGAAACATAAATTTTTACATTTTTGTACCCTTAACAGCTGCTATGTCAAACTCATCACTGTGTTGAAATATTTTTGCCTATATGCTAACTCAAAATCTTTTAATTTTCTTACAACTTCACTTTTTTCTCTTAAACACATTATAATAATTTTAATAAACTGCTTGAGAACAACAGGACTTTATGATGCCACCGTACTGCAAAATAGATAAAAGAATAGTCTAGATATTCCTTTTGTTATTGTAGGGTATCGATGAATCCAAACCAACAAAGAAAAATTTTTTTTGCTTGAAGTAACACAAATCTTTTATTACAAAAAAATTTATATACAACGTCAACTGGCGCCAAGATTCAATGCATTGTTTTAAAAGTGTTAAGAAGGCAAAAAACCAGCTAAAGCCATAAGAAAAAAAAACACTGAATGGAAAGGCAAATACAGCCACGACGCAAACCACTTGTCATAGAATGAAAACCAAAAAATGACTTTGCTTTAGCTTAAGATACAACCAGCGTAACTGAACCAGGGGAACGATATGTACAATGTGCAATTCGTCAAGTTAACGGTTTTGCAAGAGATCTTAAGCAGGTATATGCTGCAGGGTATAGTGAAGACCATATCACGATACCATTGGCTTATAATCTTAGTCAAAATTTTCTCGTGGTGCACAATAATAGTTATCCTGAATAAAAATGCAGATATAGACTTCATGATCTGGTCAGCTTGTAACCCGGATTCTAACCTGATTAAGCACGTGTGAGTTAATTTTGAGAGAAAAAGAAAGCTGCATTAGTCAGACACGATTGTGCAACAGATTTCAGAAGACGAGATGGGAAGTTTAATTTCTAGTACGCAATACTGCAATACAAGAAGTTTTGTTTATTCAGTACATTTCTAATTGCCTTGATGTTTTTGGAAATATGCAATATTGAAAAGTAAACCTAGTCTTCTTATCAATATTGAATGTTTTAAAGTTAATTCGTTACTTTTTGCACAAAATGTTTCTAAACTTTTTATTATTACTAGTTACAACCGTAGTGTAAATATTATAGTGTGGCGGTGCGCATGTTTCGCTTCTATTTCTCTCAGCTACAGAAAGAAACAGAGAAGTTAACACACGATAAAGGAAACAAAATTTATTATCGTAATAATTTGAGCTAGGACGTTTTAGGTTTTTGCCTCCCACCAGTCTCACACACCTATGGGTCATTATTTGTGAAACGGGATTCTTGAATTCCGACCCAGAACGTCCTAGCTGAAGTAATAATTAACTATAAGATATGGGAAATAAATATTGCAAAAAATAAATATTTGCGGTAGTTTTCATAACAAATTTGAAGTCAATTTTAAATTTGAATGTTAAACATCAACCAATAAGATAGCGCTTTTAAACGAAAAGATGTTCACAATTGATGCGAACAAAAAGAAAATTAAATCTTCTAGTTGTTTTGATAGTACGATAGTTGTAACAACTGACAACTATAAGTTTATAACAAATCTTTTTTATAGCGTTCTCAATTATTTGTTAAAATCAATCATGAATCTCCCTTTACACCTACAACCGCTTCACCATTACAGTTACACCAGGTTAGGACTAGAATTTTATGTTTTAGCCGTTAAAAAAATTAAATAGTGATATCAGGTAGGTTGCAGCTACTGCAACTTGATTGTGAGCGACGAGTTTGACTTTATAAGTGTTTCCTAATTTTCTTTGGTTTTATTAGGTTAAGTAGAAGGTTACTGACCCCTGAATTGTTGAAGTACATGACTCCGACAGATCTTCAGGCCCTACTCAGGGTGTTTTAGTTAATCTACAGAACCAAAAGGATTCCTCAGGACTGGGAACGGGCAATAATAGTACCAATTTACAGGAAGGGAGACAATTAAGACTGTGGCAACTAAAGCGGAGTCTACCTTTTAAGTGTGGCTGGCAAACTGTACTCTAGGATCTTAAAAGTAAGGCTACAAGAGGTTCTGACTACCGGCAGACTCCCAGTGCGATTTTAGAGAAGAGGAGGCACCAATGACTTTATTTTCGTGATTTGACAAATAGGAGAGAAAGTCGTGGAATATGATCGGAAGGTACATCTGGCGTTTAGTAATTTAGAGAAAGCATTTGATCGAGTGTTAAGATATGCGTTTGGCAACTTTTACGGGAACATGGAGTCCCGGAAAGGGATGTGGTAGCAACTAGGAGCTTGTATAGCTACTGCAAGAATTATGTAAGGACAGCCAATGAAAAGTTTGACTCATTTACAACAAGTCAAGAATTAAGGCAGGGCTGCTCATTGAGCTTCTCCCTGTTCATAGTGCTAACAGACAAGGTCATCAAAAATTACCAAGAACGGGTTAGGACGTTTCACCTGGGACACTACAGATTGCAACCAGTATTCGAAACAGAGCTCGCTTTTGTCGATAATGTAGTCGTACTTGCATCATCTGCTGAGAACTTACAGTACAATCTAAATCTGTGGAAGGAGCAGCTGGAACGAGTCAACATGAGGATTAGTATAACAAGCACAAAAACAATGCTGATCTCTGGACGGCCAGTAGAAAGACACAACATTTCTCTCGGGTATCAAAAACTCGACCAGATAGATGCCTTTAGTACCTCGGAAGCTTTGTAAGTCAGAATAGCAAAATCAATGTTATGCTATAGAGTAGACTCACGACAGCTGATCGTTTATTTAGTGCCATCAAGTTTGGCTTTTTGAATAGTCGTACCATATCAAAAAAGGTCAAGTTATTGGTGTACAACTCTATATATGTACCTCCCAATACTACTCTATGGCTATGAAAGTTGAGTGATGACCCAAGCCACCCAAGGCAAAATGCAAGCACTGAGAATGCGGTTTTGAATCCAAGGGAAAACTAGGATGAACCGCATTAGAAACCAAAGGGTCCCCAATTCCCTGAGGTATAGTCAGCCAGGAATAAAATAGAATGAGACCAGCTTAGATGGTTCTATCATGTTAAGCAGATGGTGTAAACCAGGGCTGTTAAGCTGGTGTGTCTGACCGGAATGAAAGGCAACAAAAGGAGAGGTAGGCATAGAAGGAAGTGGATGGAGGTTGTGTGTGACCGCCTGAGGTCGAGGACCACTACTCTAGAGAAAGGACGTCGCTTGGTTCTGAATAGAATGGCCTGGAAAAATCTCTGACGTCTAACGATGCAAGGGGCTAGGACTAAGTGAGTAATTAGAAGGCTAAGGTTTTTTGAATTTTAATTTTTCGAGTATAACTTCTTTTATAATTAGTATTTATCCCGGTTGTCTTTAAAAATTGAAATCTCACAGCTCCGATATAAATTTTATTAACTAACAATCATTCTATTTTCCTACATGAAACAGGTTATAAGTTGAAAGGGACGTTTTGGAAGACACTTTTTGCGTAAATTAAACGGAATTAGTCTTATAATTATAAAATTACATATTTAACTTCTTACCTTTCAGATTCATTAGTTTACTGACAATTTGAAGATCTTGGATTCCACTTACCTAAACAAAAAACATAATTAGCAATGTTGCAGTTTGGTTGATTTTAGATTTTGTTTCATTTTAATTAAACAAACTCATAATTGTGACATTGCAATCAGTGTAAACATTTTACTACTAAACAAACAAAAAATCTATAATCTATGATTGTTACCCTTTTCATGTACTGTTGGTAGTGGTGCACGTATGCAGTGTAAAAGAAACCCTGGAGAAATACGAAAATGCACATATCATGCATTTCTGCGTATTAGTTTAAGTAATGGAGGTAGAAGCAGAAATATTCTTATACAGGATAGTATGCCAAAATGGTTGATGTCTAATAAGAGGCACAACAAAATGACCATTGTCTAATTGTTAACCTATTAATAAGGCAGAATTTGCCTCTTGCAGTGTGAATCCTGAGTGAATCAAAATTTTTGGGATCTATACACTCAAATCTAAAGTACAACTTGTGACTTCTTCTGGTAAGTATGCAACAATATTCTTTTTAACTTGCAACGTCTTTACCCTCAGAACCAAACAAAACCGGACAGATCTCATCTACATATAGCCCCAAGTATCGAGAATTGATTCGAAAGCAGACATATCCGCTTCAGAATTTACATGTTATTGTATCACCCAAAACAGGACATGTCCCATTATATTTAACAACTATAACATATGAAATATTACAAAAGCAGACATAGCCAATGATGAATTTTGTCAGACTTTTTAAATTCTAGAGTCAGTTTTTCCGGCATTTGCACATTAAGCTCAATGATTTGCGAGTATTAGACGGAGTGAGTGTCGTGGTTGAATGGTTGTGTATTTTACAAGTTGTAAACTTTTATTTGACGAAAATGGATACTACCGTTGTTTTTATCAACACTGGAGCTAGGACAAAAACCGGGTGACGTAAGAGTGGGATAAATTAAAAGGACAAAGGTAAAATTTATTTACTTGTATGAGGTTATGGTGCCAGTCTTCCTGGTGTTTTTAGGTATTTAGATCCAGATCCTAAGCTACGCAATTTTCGGTGACCTTGCAGTCATAATACAAAATCCCTTAGATGCAATTTAATAACAAGAGGTGATATCAAAGTAGCGAGAGATAGATTCTATGATGAGCCTGTTAAGGATATTCAAGACCAAAAATCTAATCTCGTGACAGCTGTTGAACCCAAAAGAAATCGGACAAGGGAAGGTGTTCCCGATGTTAAGAAAAAACCAAGAGTCCTGCAAGGAAAGTACTACTTTCGCGTCAAAGGAAAGCTATCACTGTAACCAGTCTGTAGAAAATTTATTTTATGAGCCCTTGACATAATCAAAAATAGGTTAATGCCGGTGTGGAAGGTAATCTACGAGGGTAGTATTCCTAAAGAGAGAAGAGGTGGAGACAGGTATGGGAAAAAATTATTTACACTGAAAGAAGAAATTAGAGAATTTGTGAAAATCGTGCCGGCGGCGTACGAAAGTCATCACAATAGACAAGAATCATGCAGGGTATACCTTCCAAGTGAACTCAGTATTATACTATTGAGCAAATTGTTCAATTCTCAAAATCCTGAGTTTAAATCATGACTCTCAATGTTTAAAAGAATTTTTTATAATAAATTTAAGGTCGATTTTTTGTCACCTGCATCTCATGTATGTGGTACGTGCCTTAATCTAAAAAATGCCCTTAAATAAGCAGATGGGACAAAAAAAAGGGTCACTAATCTCGAAAGAAAATGAAGAGTTAAAAATACAACGACCGTAAGCTGTAAGCCAGGTACTTTTTTCAAATTCAAAATAAATGAGCCTTTCGTTTTCTTTGTTAAAGAAGGTCGTATTAAAACAAACCGTAAGTTAACCATTCAGCCTTTGGAAAAACCTACATATATTTGCTTAAAGAAAGAAGAAGAATGTAAGGTTTCTTTTAGAAAAAGCAATTTAATAATGAGATAATGAGTGGCAAAATCTTCCAGAATTCCGTTTCTAGCTATAAGAAAAGCTTATCTGGAGATACTCCACATTCCCAAGAAGAAAAGGAGGCACATAATGAGGAAACTGAAGTTGCCTGCAATTGCTTGGAAGACGACCATGCCATACATATCTAAATTCTTGTATTCTGTTTCATAAAAGATGTACTTCTTTACTTATGGCCTCTTGATCTCTCTTAAAAAAATTGTTCCAAATTTAGTTTCTAGATTATTGTCTTGTGTTCAACAATATTTCTTAATATTATTTGACCTCCTTTTTGAAAAACAGCTTTTTTCTATTGCCAAAATGAATATTAACGGTTAAACAGAAAGAAAAAAGTAAATAATTTACTTTATGTTCAAACAAAAGAAGACATATCCTCTGCGCAAAATCAGATATGTTCATTTGCCTTTGACGTGTTTTCCCTAAATAATAAAGATTTTTTTAAGTTTATAGCATTGCCTAGAGTCACTTAGCACACTACTTAAAATTGCACATCGCACAACTTAGCTTTAGTGTTCTAAAAGGAAACAGTTTACTGCGATTTTCTCAAAATTACTTCTTGTGGACTGTGTCTGAATTTGACTAAACGCTTCTCATTTAAAACCTTGATAAATGTCATGTAAATCAGCATATCAATTCTTGCATCAACAACTGGTTTGAGAATTACATCCCATTTGGTCCCGGAATGTTGCTGACGTTTTTGGCCCAAAAAATAACATGCTTAGATTTCAAGCTATTATGTTG
>VTPC01008180.1:24518-38952 GCA_011009095.1 Ignelater luminosus
AGAAATAAAGATATCAAGCGGTATAGACTATTACATTCTAGATAATTTTCTAGAACACAAAATATGGAAGATGTGTTTCACAATCTTCTCGTATCGTCAGATCCCCTCATTTCTAGTATGAAAAAAGTATATCAAGAAAAATTAAAAAATATCTTTTGGAAGTTTTATAAAGTTTTTTGATGAGCCCTTTGTAACCCAGGAATTAAAAGGAACTATAAATTTGTACCTTACTTTTTTCACACACTGTATATAAATATAACTTGCCTAGACAGATAACTGTAAAAATAAAAGTAAATTCGTTTTTCTGATTTCTTTAAAATTAATAATGAAAGGTATAATAATGAACTGAATCTTTGTAATAGAAAAAAAAGCTGAACGAGTTGCATTTTGATCTAATGCATTCACATTAACCAATTGATAAAATCACTTAATGTATTAATTAGAATATTATGTCGCTTTGAATAACTAACAGAAGCCAAAGTTACTTTACCTAAACGTATTTATCGTGTCCCACCAGATTAAGCAGCAAATGCTGTTTACCGTGATTTTCAAATGAGATCTAATTGTAAATACAAATCCCTTGACCTTTACGAAATTTGAACTGACTGCATATACCTAAATCATATATCAAGTAATTTTCCCACGTTAGAGAGACAATTTTCCAGCATTAAAATTAATGTTTATGCGGTGTAGGTCAACCTGTCATTTCTATATTGTGGAAGGCCGGAAAATTATCAAGCATTAAGCAGATGTTAAAATATGGAATTGGATGAAAGCGTTATGACTAAGTTGATAAAATTTTTTTTGAAAAACGCCTTTCACAAATTTTTCACGTTTCACTACTGCCATAATAAATAAGCAGAAAATTAAAAATTATGGGTGAGATACACACGCCGCCGTGGTTAAATTGGAAGCTAAAATTAGGTTAATTCCAGCTCACATTAGGATTTCCGAAATCCTATGTTTATCTTACTGTTCAGTCACGTGAAAATCATTAGAAACGTGAGAAAGCACAAATTAACTGACAGTAATACTTTAAAAATGAAAATATCACATTTTTGTCTTTATAAACCTTTTTTGTGTGCTCTTGTTTTAATGTTTTTGCGGTAGTCAGGTAAAATAATTTAAACGAAAGTGCACGGTGCACTATTATTAAAAGGGATAAAAATACAAAGTGCTCGAATACAACACCGCAACACCTCTAATTTACGTGTGGCTGCACTCGGGATGCATCGCCTAAAATAAAACATGAAAAACAATATCCATTAGTGTCAGCAATTTTTTATTAGTCTAGCAGCTTGCTATAGGAGATTTTAAGAAGGACTATATTTTTATATAACGTGCCCATCCAGTGCTTGTTTTTATTGGTCTCTCGATTCATGAATTATTTATATGAATACGGATTCTCTTTGCAATGTCTATATTATCTATTAAGATTTTTTCGGCTACTATTTTTTCTCTTTGCTTATAAAAGCAGTGTACGTTTTGTAAGAAATAAATTCGAAATTTACATATTACTATACATGTTTGAAGTATTTGATGGAAATGGGAATCTTGAAATGTATGCAAACAGTGTAGCGTTGTATATATATAACAAAGTTAGAATACTTCTACGGATAAAATTACGATTCACCTCTGGAACTATAACATACGTATACTCATACACATTTAATATTTCACTTAACTTATCGTGGTGCCAAATGACAAACATTTTGCCAGGAAATGTTATATGTACGTTAAGAAGATAAATAACACATTGGTGCTTTTATTTCTACCTTAAATTTATCTTCTGTTCAAAACCATTTTAAATTGTTCGTGAGTGTCATCAGTTTTGGATTTACACCATGACAAACTGTGGAATATCAAAATGCACTCACTTCCCTTGTCTTACTATAAATACATACAACTCATGTTTATGCAGACAAACGAATTTCCTCCATTTGTCGGATTATGTAAACACTCCACCTCATTCTACAATAGGACTTAAAGCACTTGAGTTCTTATTCATAACATCTATTAAGGTGAGCAAGGTATGATAAGCCTGTTAGAAACTGACTATTATACTAATATAACTTTGCAACTACTCGAAAATGTAGTAGGTACCTTGGTAAACCTAAAATTCAAAACTCGATCTGTCGATTACCCAACTGTATTTAGAAGTTATAAAGAGACATTAATGCTTGAACACTGTAAACTGTTCACAGAGAACCTGAATATTAACTTACTTTAAACTATTGTCTTTGAAGTCCGGAAGAACGAGATTATTCCAGAACAATATTATTACGTAAACTTAATTCTAAGTTATTTGGCTTTTGCAACATGTAACTGCGGACTGACTGAATATTTATAAATACTTTCATGTAGGTATCAAGTAAATTCTAATATACGATTATTTAAAATTAACATTTCACGTTAGCAATTCAACTTTTGCTTGGTGTGACGCATATTTTCGGAAATTCACTTTTAAACCAACTAACTGTTCGTGCGTTTCGTATTCACACCAAGTCACTAAATTATGTTATTTCGATTCGATTATGCAGCGAAAGCCTGACAAAACTACTAATCTTTTCATTTTTTCTGTGTCCATCGGGCCCTAGTGTTCCAATAATTTTGAAATGTTTCTTCTTCACAAGAGGCTTTTATGAATGTACAAGGGTTGTACAGTATTTAGTGTTCCTGACAAATAATGCAAAATTGAAGATAATATGTGTTTCAATCATTCTTGTCACTAAATGTCAAGATATAATTTGATGTGTGACAATTTATTGTGTATTCTTGAGATTTAAATAAACTTTGTTAATTGCAAGAATCTTATATCGTTGCGTTACATTGTCGCAAGAGGTAACAAATCGGTTTACGTCGATTTTAGATGCAGTTCAGGAACGAGATCTACAAGAAATGGAATCAATAGAGCACTAGAAGAAAGTAGACCCTGTCAGGGCACAAGTTAGCGTCGTCTCCGCTACGTCGAGTGTCGTAAGTAAAGGAAAATGAGGAAGCAAACTTATTCCAGGAGCGTAAAATGATATTCAACTGTTGTTAAATTAATAGCTATAAGCGATCATCTATTTTCCGCAGAAAATGATGAAAATGCATCCAAAGTTGATTTCAATTCAGGTTCGGGAGAGCCACATGAGCGATCAGAGTTTGACAAAAAGAAATCTGCCAACCACAATGGAACTGCTTTTTTATCAGGGAAAGAAAAATAGACAAACTACAATTATTGTAAAAATATTTAAGAAAAATGAGTTAGGAAAAAACAAAAAAACTGTATAAAACGTGATGGCCGTCAAACAGGACATACTTTAAGAAGGTAATCTAAAGCAGAACTTTGAGTGTTCTACGATTAATTGGAAATAGTCCCCTTCCAATTTGTCTGAAAAAGTGTGTTACAAAGCACAAAAGTAGCACAACAAAAGTCGACTTCAAATTTTACTTGATTGTCAAAACAGGCAACAATGAAAAGATGAAAACACAAAGAAATGTTTATTATTACACTGTGAATTGGCGATAAATCCATGCCCTTATGTAGATTATACATGACGAAGGTCTTTCAGCTACCGCAACACTTTCCATAGAAGAAGAAACTTCAACTAGATAAAGATCTCTGTTATAAAGAACATTAAAGACTTTTTAAATGCATTGAATCTCATTATTGTCGATTTTCATCAATTAAACTTTATCTTCAACCAACATGGTATTTCAAAAAAATTACACCGACAAGTGCCAAATAGACAAGAAACAGTCAGCATCTTGTAGAACTTCTAAAAGTAGTTAATAAAAATGAATCTTGATATTTATATCCCAAATAAGCGCTTGATACCTTAATTAGTGCCTTAACAAACGTATCTAGAAGTCGGTCATATGCAAATGGAACAAGACACCATTCCATGCGTTCATAGAAAAAGAGTTACCGACCTTCCAAACAGCAGGGCAAAATCTCACCCTACAAAACAGTTAATTGTCAACATTTAATTTTTTGTACTTCCAAACTGCTATTCATTTTTTCATTAAACGTATAAACATGTTGATGTTGTTGCCTACCACAAGAAGACTAAAAGCATTACCAACACGATGAAGACTAGTAAGATGTCTTACCAAATTAATGTCACACACAACCAAACTTATATGGAATCACTTTTTTTTCTCTCAAAAACTTTTTATTAGAAAAAATAGGTGTGCGAGTAAGAGATAATAAGAGGAGACAAACTATTGCTAATGTTGAGCAGGGTATGCCACAAAAGACCGTTTTTATATCTCAGGTTGCTAGAAGAAATGCAACCATTTCGTATCCAAAGCACTAAAGACGACTTTTGGAAGCTGCAGATGTTAGAGTTTCAGTCCAAAAAGTACGAAAGAGACTTTGCGCTCAAAGTTTATTTAGCAGGAAACAATTACGAGTTCTTGAGTTGTCCAGGCAACACAGACTTGACCGGAAAAATTGATGTCTTGATCACCACTTTTGGACAATTGAAGATTGGCAAAATGTCCTTTTTCCGGATGAAACCCTTAAATCATTCAGGTTCTAAGACGTCTAGGCAGACAAGCTAGACTCCAAACTGCCAGATCCGTTTCAAAATATCAAGAAAAAACTGTAATGTTCTGAGGAGGTATTAAGATGGGGGAAAAAACTCCTCTCATTCCCATACGGAAAAGTTTAAATGGACGCAGGTATGTTGATTAGGTGCTAGAACTCGTAGTTAAACTGTGCAGAGGTTCAATAGGCAAGAATTTCATACATCACCTCCGCATACTAGCAGAGCTGCCACAGATTTTTTGGAAACAGAAGCTATTACTGTTTTGGAGTGGCCTGTCTGCTCGCCTGAACTTAATCCAATTGAGCATTTATGGGACATGATTAAAATGAGGAATGGAGCTCGTATGGATAATCCGGAAAATGCGAAACAGCTCATTCACTCTGCTTTGGAAGAATGGGCAAACCTACCCCAAAAAGAAGTTGACAACTTGATTAGGAGCATGCCCCGTCGAATTGAAGCTTGTATTAGGGCTAGAGGTGGCAACACTGATTACTAAAATAGCAAAAAGTGTGTTTTGCTATAGTATTAAGACATTCGAATAGTAATTTACTTTTTACATTTTCTTCTGTTTGTATAATTTCAACGATTACTAAAAACTTGTATAATGTTGTTCATTAAGCTACTTCGGTAAAATGTGCTTTTTACTGGCATATTACATTTTAAAAAAATATTTGAAAAAAAAAAGTGATTCCATATAAGTTTGGGCGCGTATATGGCGTAGTAAGGAATTATGCGTCTAAGGTAACCAATTTTCAATCTAAGAGAAGCACCAAATACTTGGTACAAATTTTCAGAGGGTTTTGAAGTAAGTACATATGTTCAACTGCGGTAAGTGCAATTTATTACTTTATTGTATTGGCCATAAAAAACTGGATTTGAACAATACTTTAAAATCTTTTATTCTGTTTTGATGGAAAACTTGATCTTAATTTTAAATAAACATTGGGGGAAGAAAACAGATGTGTATGTATGTTAAAGTTCTTTATAAGGAAAGAAACGCTTCAAGTAAGAACAATTTTGAAAGCATCTAAAGTAAGAAGAAAAATAGAAGAGATCAAGCAACAGTCAGAAAATTAAAAAAAATGATGATACCAAAGCAGATAATCAAGAGTTTTTATGAACTTCAAGTTGAATTTCAAATTGTATAGTCCAAAAAGAATAATTCACCATGCTCGTAAAAAAATCCAATAAAGTTGTAATTTCAGAAATTTTCAATTCAAAAAAGATTCATCGCTCAATTAAAGATAAATTTAAAGAGGAAACATCTCAAACGCCCTCAGTTAAGGATGTTTTAGCTGAGCTAGCATGAGCTACGGCTTTTAGTAATTTGCATGAAAATATGGACTTTTATCAGACACTACCCAATGATAACAGCAGTCACTTTTATGGACCCTGCCCTTTTTGGAATACGTTTGGCTACAGAAATTGACAAATTTTTGAAACTCTCATGCTTTCCGATAGGGGGCATACTCAAATCGCACGAGATTTAGGCCACAGCAAAATTACAAAATTTTTACGAGTTTATTCATCTGAACAACTGTCTGCCGTAGTAAGAACATTACAGAAAAACCCTGACTCTCCAAACATTTTATTGTATAAATACTGATATGATAATTTAAGGATGGACTGTCCAACAAAGTTGTTTTAATCTGACGAGGACACAAATTAATTAAGTAATGCCGATGTAGACAAAACTTTTGTGTAGCGGTTTTCTGGTATATTTTAGGGCGGTTGGTAGGGGGTAAGAGAAGAGCATATTCATCAGGTCTTTCAATTAATAAAGAATGTAATTGTTGTAAGTCGTGTTATTATGCACTAGTATATGCTATACCCTCTTTTAAAGGCTAGTACGCGCCTATTCCTTGTTATATTCATCTAGCCTATTGTTTACTTCACTACTTTCTTTTCTATTTTTGCTGGCCAGTTTCATTTAGCGTTCCTCCAATGTTTTGATATTACGAAATGCATCCAGCAGAAATCTTCTTGAAGGATATAGCAATATAAATATATCTCTATTCTTTCTAATATATATTTGAGGCTTTTGTAGTCAAGAACGTTCATGCCCTCACATAGTGAGCGTCTTTTTGTAAGATAGTTGATGCTTTGCAGCCGAAAGACCGCTTATTGCAGTTCCGATATAGATTGAGCTTTTTGGAGCTTTTATGCAAATAATAGCCTTATATCATAGTAACAGAAAGTATATTTAAGCATAAATATATGTATAAGGCTACTTGGGTAGCGCCAGCAAGCAGTTAATGCCATGCCGCCGAAAGACCGCTTTGTGAAGTTCCGGTACAGAGTTAGGCTTTTTGTAGTTTTTGTGTAAATAATAACCTTATAGTAAACCAAACTATATTTAAGCATAAAGATATCTATAAGGCTATTTGGGTAGCACCAGAGGCAGAACAAACCATCAAGTAGACTATAGTTGATGTATATTAGAGAAATTAAAAGGGCCGATGTAGAAATGGTCTAATTTTACTAACAATCAAATTCAAAGTTAAGCTGAAAAAGGTCATTTGAACTAATCAGATTAGAAAAACCAATAACACGCAGTGTTTAAAAAAAGAAGCGTAAATTACAAGTAATTTAGAGAGAAACTAGAAGATACATCACTATATTAAAACATATGAAAAAGGGCATGATGGTCAATTAATAAAATTAACTTTAAAAATATAACTCTAGAAATGCAAAGCGACCGTGTAAAAATTATAGTTAAAAAATGCCTATAGAAAGCGAACAAAAGAGATGGGACTTAAAATTAATCAATAATCAAATAAACAGTAAATTTCAAAAACACAAATAGTCATAGGTGGTGAAAAGATGGACAGTATAGAGACTGTTGTATATTTAGGTAGAAAATGGTGAGCGTAATGTGATAGGTACTGCAGGTAGTGCGTTTAGCGTAAGGATAAGAGTTTAGTTCTCTTGCTTGATGAATGTGAAACACGGGGTTATCAAAGCAACAAGTAAGAAAAGTTCAAACATTTATCAACCAATGTTTAAGAAGAATTTTAAAAGTACGATCACCTCTAGTGATTGCAAACCAAGTGCCCTGCATAATGAAAAAGCAAAAACCACTGAAAAAACAATAACAAATAGTAAATGTCAATGAGTAGATCAGACACTAGGAAAACACATAGAAGATATCTACCACTCATCAGGCCCTAGATTTTAATTTAGTAGGGAAAGTATCACATGGGAAGGAGGATTAATAACAAGAGAATACACAAATCATGAACTGAATCGTAATCAACAAAGAAACATGGCAAAAGACAGAAAGAGGTGAAAGATTTTAGTGAAAAAGTACAACAAAACCCAACCGAACCAGAGAATACAAGAAAAGTACTAAGAGACAATGCAGGACCAATAATCTTTTACCGTTACTTACTCATATAGCACACGGACATCCAATGGATGTCCATTGGACGTCCAAATTTCGGTGGATGGATGTCCAGTGGACGTCCGTTTGTCACAACTTTGGACATCGTACGGACGTCCGTTACTGGACGTAATTTGTATATTTCTTTGTACGTAATTTGGACATAATTCGGACAATTCTTGGACATAATTCGGACGATTCTTGAACATACGTAATTCGGACGCTGTTTGGACATAATCTGGACGACCTTAGGGCATAATTTGGAAGATTTTGGATAACAAATGGATGTCCAGTTGACGTCCACCAACGGTCGTCCAGTGGACGTCCAAACACGGACGTCTAATGGATGTCCAATATACGTCCATGGACGCCGGGACGAAATCTGGATGACAAACGGACGTTCAATGGACGTCCGGTGCTATATGGGTAGCTTTTGAAAGTCTTACAACGCCTTTTATTTAGCAATGGAATAAAATGGAACCAAAAACAAGAGTTGAGTTGGTATGATAGATGGTTGATTTAGGGTTTTGGCCGCTAAACCAGTTTCTTTAGATTTTGATTGTGATCACAGTAATAATCATCAAGATAATATGGTTTTCAATTTTGAGGGGACTTTATCTGCTAGTAAATATTTGACAGAATTACTTCAATGTTGTTTTCTTGGTCTTCTCTGATTTGTTTTTATTAAATTCATTATTTTTACCTGCAAATTCTATATTTAATCTACGCATGCAACTGTTTTTTCCATTCCAAGGTTACATATTCCCTATTTTGTTTAAATCAAAACTGCATCGATTAACAAATATAAATGGAAGATTTCTTTCCCGGAGAGTTTGTGTGTAAAAAATAGTTCTTTGCGAGGTTTTACCAGGCAAGTACGTCTTCTGGCGCGACGCTTAGAGGTGTGCGCCGCCGGGTTGATTGATCGCCGCCGGTATTTTTGTATAAGCTGACGCGTAATCGGCGTGATGCCAAATCACGCCGCCGCCGCCGTTATCAATCAGCGTAATTAGCGGCGTAAGCCGCAATATATTTATTTAATTTCTGCCATATATACATTTGTCAAGATTAAGGTTGAAATTTTCTTTAACTAGAGATGAGCTAGCATTTTTTACCGTATTACCGTTTTTCTAATAACTAATTTTAAATACATAATACTTTAAGTGAATGTATTTCTACATAATGCTTGCGGTACACAGGAATAAGACAAATTGAAACTCTTGTTGGGTAGGTAGATCTAACTGTCTCTAACTGTAACTGTATAAAGTTTCTTTACTTGAAAATGAAGTAGCCAAGGAACAACAAAGTGTACTTGACAAAATCTTTGAAATAGATGAAGGAGAAGCTTTGTTTTTCGAAAATAATCGTGAGGAAGACACGACATCCACAAAAGCAGATTTAGGTTTGATTGCGTCTTAGACCTATTCTGATATGGCGTCTTTTTGGTCTACAAATTGCAAATTTTTTATACAGTCACCGAGAAACTCTATGAATTTCGAATATTGATCGTCTCTCAGATTTTGCCATCCTAGGCCCGGGCCTCGAGGGCCTAAGCCTAAATCCATCACTGGACATCAACTGCATTATCTACAGGACCATCATCACATCCAAAAACATTAAAGCTAGACGTTAAAACATGATGGAATAGCGTTTTAACGATGATGGAGAGTATTGATGGAATAAACAAAAATCCGATTAATGTCATTATTCAAAAAACTGGAAAACGTAATCTAGAACCTTTTGCTCTAGAATGGAAAATATTTTAAGACTTGCTTGGTTATCTAAGTAAACCCAAACAAATTACTGAAATACTATGGAAACAAAAGGTTAGTATTTTAAATCAGATACTTGTTTTTAGGAGTGAATTATCCTCTATTTTAAAAGTCGACTCAAAAGATATTACTTATGCTTATGCTTAAGAACTTTAATCATAAATTTTTTATTACTGAGATAGAAGTTTTAGCATCACTATTGGATCCTTGATTTTAAAATTTAACAGATGTCTGCAATTATTTATCTTTAAGAAAATGCTACCAAGTGTTTAGTAAAGCATGCCCTAAGCGTAATTGAGCACAACAACTACGAGAATTCAGAAAAGGAAGAAGATAAAACAGATGTTTTATAATCGCTAGCAGAAAGACATTTTGTAAATAATGCGGGCCAGTAATTTTTAATAACAGAATAGAAGAAAGTGCCATTTACTACTTAGCAGTCCTAATCTAGAATATATGCAAGATGTACTAGATTTTTGGCACAACTTGCTAGGAAAGTATCTTGTGTGCCTGCCACTAGCATCTCTATTGGAAGTGTCTTCTGTAGCAGATCTGGTTTCAAATTCGAAGCGTTCACAACCCTCTCAACCTATTTAAATGGCGTTATCGAGTTAAATAAACGCATTTCAACTGTTTTGGGTGCATATTTGGGATGCAAAACTAATGAATATAGGTATTTCTGTAGAATGAACTGTCAATATTGGTAAAAACAAGAGTGAGTGAACAACACGAAACAGCAATTTTTGAAGACAACAGCTAAACGTAACAACTCACGTTAATAGGTCAATTCACCTTATACGATGCAAAACATGCAAAGTTGTACTTGTTTTTCATCTAAAGTTCATATAGTCTAAGAGCCAGTGGCCGGCAGACTTACGGTTATTTATTAAGCTTTATATTTTCTTTATTCATTCTCTCGTACCTGCCATACATGAGATGGAGACTCTTTAGTCCGACTGGCGCTCCTTTTAGAGTCACTCAGATGTGAAAGGTGTAAAAAAAGTGACCGAGTAAAACGTTCAAGTATTAAATCTGCCACTAAAACAATCGGGATGCGATAACTTACTTAAAAAACATGAGTTACCGGTGTTGTTACAGGGAGACGTTTTGTGTAGTAACTTTGAATCAAGGCGATCAATTCAATTATTTCAGTAATAATGATGAATGAAGAATCAGTGCCACGTATTATTGACCATTTTCTGTTGTTCTTTTTCTATTGTTTTGACTTACTATTGACAGTCAAATTTAAATGTTTCAATTAACAATGTTTATGTTTATCTGTTTCATACTCGAAATAAGCACCAAAATAATTTACAATGTGTGTACTTACTTGATTAACGCCATTTAAACTCATCACTAAAACGAAACGTTTTATGCTGTAACTTGCGATCTAGTAGGCCGATTTATATTTAATTTTTACTAAAAGGTTGCTATCATTATTTTTTTCATAAGAACGTATTACAAAAGGTAGGATGTCATTTAAGATTCTGAGATTATGTGTGTGAGAGAGAACACAGCGACCTCTGTGATTGAGTCAATTGTGCATTCTAATGTTCCTCTCCATAAATATATTGACGTGTATTTTCTTATATCAGTATCTTCAATTGTTTACGAGATATTAAGGGTGGGACGTTTTAAAATGAATACACTGTATAAACACTAAAAATGGACACAGTTTACAAAACTACTTGGAAATCGGCACAACATGTAGTTGATTGGCGATTCTTATCAACATAAATTAGAAAATCTTGATAGTGACAGGTATTACAATTTAAATCGGCGGTGACGCTTTTCTCTGCATTGTTGTAAAGAAAACTCTTTTTATTAAACTATCCCTGACCTATCCTAATTACAACAGAGTCTTTGTAATAAAGTGTTCTTTTTATTGGATGCAGTTTTTTTTATCAAAAACAATTTTTTTATGTACTTTTTCTCATTTACATTGAGATTCCTAGGAGGAGTGAGATGCGTTTTTTGTTCCTCATTTTGTTTTTAATAGTCCATTTTGAGCGTGTAGACTCAAGCGACAGACGAAATTTTCCAAAACATTCTCCACGATAAGTAAGTTGGAGTCAAATGGACTCCCCTTTTGCCTGTTTCCTTGTAACATATTCACATGAGATGACTGCGATTCCAAGTACTTTACATTCCTGACTGTGGACTTTAACGTGTATGTAACGTCACTGTTTTCTTTAGGTTCGGTTATATCTAATATCATATTGTCAAATTCTTTAATTTTCGGAATGTTTAATGTAGTAAGAATTTTGTGACAGATACAATAACTATTATTTATTTTGATATTATTCGAAAGCTTTTGTTTGAATTTGATCTCTATCTCAGGAATACAGTACAGAACTTCAATTTGATATAAACATTTTCCTTTTATTTAAATGTTTGTTATTTACAACTTCAGACGTTTTTCTCATGATAAACTAACGACAGGTGAGAACTTTTATCAGTCATCATTATCATTTAGAATTTATTAATTTTCCATTTCAATTTTATTTTAAGTCTTTTGTGTTTATATATTATCTTTGGTTTTTTTATAATTTGATTTGATAAGAAGTATTGGCTTTTAATTAGTTAAACTGATTTTGATGTGTGAACATTTTGTGTTATAAATTGAATAGAAAGAGTGACCAAGGTTCTTTTTGTTCCAAACGTTCCGTTAAAAAAACTTAAAACACCACCGTATACTCTCATATTTCATATTAATATTTCGTCGATGATTATTTGCAACGTTTGGACATTAACTAGCATAACATATTTTATCGTATCCAATACCAACATATGGCTTCGCAGTTTTTCATTTACTTCACGCATTATTCTAGCAAATCAAATGTGAATAATGAATAAAACTAATATCCACTAATTCAGTCATAAATAACCTTCTTAGTTTTAAAAATTTGAAACACACTTTTCTACCGATTTTTATATTCCCCTTTAGAATACGAAAGAAGACACCGTAAACCCGATTTGCTTAAAACACCTTCAAGGTATAAACCCAAAAAACAAGAAAGTGTGTTATTGAATATTAAATTTCAATTATTTTTTGCGTGTAGCACACCTTTCGTATTAGTTTTATATTCTTTCAGACTTCATATTTCATCGTGTATCTTCTTTTGGATATTATGTATCTTAAACCGTCATCATGAATTACACCTTTATTTTTAGAATATTCCATTAGATTAATTTGTTCTAAAAAATAGTTAGGAAACAATTTTGGCCCTTTCTCAACAATTTTTATTCAATATTCCGATATTTTATTGGTTCAATAATTTGATTCTAAAATACTTTATTAAAATTTTCTGTAATCCCTGGTTTCATAGGGACAAATCAAATTGGCTACATTTCCCCTGGTATTAGCCAAAATTAACAGCTTAGGGAGGGTCACAATTTATTCATATATGTTAGGCAACTTCCTAAACAAGATAATCGAAAACTAATTATTGAGTTGAAACGAGTTTCTATAAGCTTCCGGTTTGGTCAGCGAAAAGAAATTTTATTGCCTTTTAAAGTTTATCCACGTCTGTGCTTTAAAATGCTAATTTTAAACGACAGATAATTTTTAATAAACTTTATAAACGGTGCTTTTCAAGTACTTTGCGTTCCCTAATTGGTTTTAGCTGGCTTGTGTTTTAACCTTTCTTTGATATAATTATGAATTTTCTTGATTAGATGTCAAAGCCAAAGTAGTCTTTTCCAAATTACCTACCTACTTTGGATTTATCTAGAAAATTAATCTCGTTTATGCTTTCTCTACAGAACATTTCTTCTTTGGTAGCTTTCTAGATTTTTTTCTACAAAGTCTATAATATAATGTATACAGTATGTTCCCAAATTGAGGAAAAAATGTCATTCTTGATAAAATCTTCTGCTTCTTTGAAAATCACCAATAATGGTAATATAATTTTGGTGTTACCAATAATAATGAAGAAAATTTAAAAAAAAGTTCCAAATTTACTCAAAAATCAGATGTACCGGCAAAAAAGCTAACACGGTTTAAACAAGCAGAAAATCTTATCAAGAGTGACATATTGTTGTAAGACCAATAATAAAAATGTTTTCCTCTTGTAAACTCAATCCGGGGATATACTGCATAATCATCAAATCAATACTGATAAGACAATATAAACTATGAACAAACAACGTCTGGAAAAAAACACAAAGAATTTAAGACAAAAATGTGATAAAAGCATTAATCATTTTTCTTCAGAACAAAATAAATAATAAATCTACACTTAAGATAAAACATATTGTAGTCTCTATCGAACACAGAAAATAAAGAAAAATGCAATATACTTGATGCAGACCTACTGTCAGTAAACACTCAAATTGGATTTTGCGATAAGCGTAAGTACTAACAAGCTAAAGTCTGCGTACAAAATATTATTCTTCGATATAGCCTTCCTTAAATTATAGCTCATAATCTACTTACTTCCGCATCAACAATCATTTTCGTGCTATTCAATTCAAATCTAACTGCAAATTTGCAAATCTACAACGAGTCTCAACATAAACAACACTTTAGTTAAATACACCGTTATTTTTTTTAAGACGTCACTGTGCCCACCCGATGAGGTGAATGCCGAGTCTGGGCTTCTCGAATAGGCTGTGAATCGACAAACTATAGCTTAGATTGGAAATATTCGCAAAGACTTAGTGCGATCTAACCTTTTAGTTATACCAGCAAATTTAAATTAACAATTTTTTTTTAGTCTGAAATCCGAGTTTCTGGTCGG
>VTPC01008180.1:41952-64508 GCA_011009095.1 Ignelater luminosus
TGGTTGCATTTTCTCTCTCTACATTGGAAGCAGCTGTACTATCAAAAGGTCTAAATTTTGTTGTAGTACCTATGAAGGTTCTCGTGGAAGCCATTATGAGTGCAGTGGAGGAGGATGCAAAACTGGTCAGACTAGAAACAGCCAGATATTTGCTCGAAAATGTCAAATCAAACTTGGACGCCACCATACGTTTAGTAGACAAAAGCAACGCTATTGTCAGCCTTGACAGATCACAGTATGCGAAGAAAGTGAACTTACCTTTAGAAGATGGTCTTATGGTCTTCCGAAAATACACAAAGCCAATATTCATTTTTAGCTAATCTAATTTACTTCTCTGACATTATGAACAGATATACAGGAGGAACTTCTTCACACAATCTGAAATTTTCACATTTTGTTCAGCTAATATCTAAATTCACCCTGGAACGGGATGATCTGGCCTTTCTCTTCGCTAAATTTCCTGTTCGCGATTCTGCAACCGTCATTCAACAACTGTTAAGTCAAGATGGAAGAAAAATCGATTTGGCAACCTTAGTAGACAAAATTTTGACTTCAACGAATTGCAATAGACTCTGCGCTATTACCAGTAGTTGCTAATATTTCCATGAAATGGCCTAAGACAGTTGCTCTAGAATCATTCTAGTACAAAGTCTGGTTTTGATACGTAAATGACACCTTCCAGATATCAAATTCACTATGAAATTCGAGAATAATAGCTCCTTTCCTTTTCTCGATGTTTTTGTCATTGGTCTACCTGATGACAGTCTTGACGATTCGGTATATCGTAAACCTACACATAATATCTTCACGCGAACTTCCATCGCCATCTCCCGCAAAGGCAATCTGTAATTGACTCACTTGTTCATCGAGCAATACAAGGGGGATTGAAGTATGTTTGGTAAAGTCTTCTGAATAATTGTTACAACAAACGAAAATAAACAGGATTATCAAGCGACGCGTTGACCTTTCTTCAAGAGAAGTTTCTCAGAACATAACGATATTTATCTCCACTGCTATCTTACTACACATTTATAGGTAACGTGACGGACTACAAAGAAAAAACACACCGGAAGCGTAAAATCGCATCAAATTGAATTAAAGCAGTTTTCAGGCTCATCAACAAAACTCTACATTCTCCTAAGAATAAACACCTAACGCTGTCATCTAAGGAAGTATACAGCATACTATGCTCCTGTGGCGTGGTGAGGCCACATATCTACATCTGATATTGCCGAACATCAACGCGTGACACAGCAAGATATTGTTTAAAGTAGAGTCAGTTGTTTCAAGACCATCTTTTTATTATACCAAAAAGATCAGGAAAGCTATAGGAATTCACAAACATCCTAATAATACTAATCGCAATGCAAGGTATCCACTCCCTGCAATTTAGAAATCAGTCTGCGCGACGATTTCAACCACTGTTACAGTCGTTTAATCCTACTTTGTGTATATAAATCCCCACCTTCTCCAGTTTTGCCATAAGAGGTTTGTCTCAACATGGTTTACATGCTGAGTTAACGCACACTTCTGTAGTTTCTTGAACATCTTATGAAAGTAAGCGAAATGTCGAGTGGACATAATATTTTAACAATGACACGGTCTAATTCCGAAAGACGCCGATTTGTTGACTCAGCTCGTGAAAACCTTCGGTTTTGTTTATACATGGACATATAAGGTTAATAGGAAGAATTTTCAAATAATATAATATGAAACTACCCAATTGTTAATTAAATCAAGTTCAAATAAATGATTAAAGAAATTTTTTTAAGAGACTAGTTGTGAAGGAAGTTCGAGTTTTATAAACTAGCAGTTTTGCGAAGGTTGTGAAAAAGCCTACAAGAATAACGAAAATCTATAAAGAATGCTAATAACAAGAAATTCAAATAAAACTTACCAAAGTTACAAATCGCCTTTTAAGAGTTTCACTGTTAAATTATACAACACTGAGTTAGTTTTAACCCTAATCGAAATTAAATTAAAAACTTAATTTGCTAAGTTATTCTTCTGCAAGCTCATCATATTCTTCAAGATATTCTCGCCCTTTAGATAAAGTTCATTTTGACAGTAGTGCAACAATTTTCAATAGAAGGAGCAAACTAGAGCTCTGCAGATATGCAACTCAAATGAAACAAAGGGGCAGATTTGTCTTTATAGTTTATTATCATGCCCCGTTTAAGTTCTATAACTTTGTACTACGTGCTAGAATATTATACCAGTCGCACTCATTCTTTTGGCAAATATACTCGTTTACAGTTTAATCTCTCTTTTTCTACTAAGTACAGCAGAAAGCTGTTACCGAATTTTAGATGACTGTGTCTTACTGTTTAGAAGTGACATTGTAATATCAAAGTCTGCCAAAATTGCATCAAATCATATTCTTGTTTTATGTGACCGAGTTGTCGCTATAAACCTAAAGCGTTTTAACTTCTTCTGTAATACAATTCTTAATAAAATCGTGAAGACAAGCAATAACTTTAGTCAAACTTTTTTCCCTATAACTTCGTTAAACACATAACACTACTCACTTTATAAATACAGAACGGAAAAAACCATAACTGCCTTTTGTAGAAAGTATTAGTTAAAGGTAGATGAGGCAACGGCATATCTTGCTAACAACCAAATAAGATTACTTTAACAAATCTATCATCTTTTTCTAAAGCAGTGTTTGTCATTAAATCTATGCAGAATGTATCGGATTTTGTTAAATGTACCGTCTTCATAGTTTTTGTGTCTTCCTTTTCTTCATCGGCTCCAATACACTTCAGTTTCTCTTCATATTTGTTACCTACTTTGCAGTTATCGGTCCGCGGGTGTCTCGAGGTTAAACTAATTTTATTTTTCAATTCTCCTGTAATGAGTTAGTGTAAGTCACTTTGGGTCTAAAGCCTGATTTGTGTAATAAATTGTACTGTTTAGGTTTACATTTTTTGTAAATACAGTTGAAGCTGTAGCCCAACAGTGAGTTCTGGTAAAAGATACCACCTGTTGATATTAGGTTTTCTGCTGTTATGACTTTTTCGCCTTGAAGCTGCCCGTTTTTTCCACAAAATGCTTTTTGAAGGCAGCTTCAAATTTTAAATAACTTTTATGCTTATTTAATGTTGGATCTGCTTGATTGTGGCAGGAAACGATTTTTTTGCTACAAAGTCCATGCAGAAGCGCATTCTCGCAAAACAAAGTTTAACTGCCTGGCTGTTGCACTCACCCCGTCAGTTAAAGCTGTTACAGTCTTCAATAACTTGTAAAATCTGTACTAATTAAGTTGAAACTGTCCAAGTTACCTCTAATACTATCATATCTGATAAGAACAGTTGTGCCACGTATGGACTAAATTTCATATAGATATAATATTTCAATTTCTGCAAAAGAAAGGTTTAACATCTGTACAGTTTGTGACGACACACTTGACAGATGTGGAGAAAACAACCTCTAAACATCTTAAAAATACTGGTATGTACTCAAGAAACTATTGATCATGTAAATAATGACAGATAACAGGCCTTTTAGATGATTATTTAGGATATCATAAGATGTCTGTAAACTCTGAATATGGATTGCCGAACAGTGGTCTTTTAGGCAGCTCTTTCGGTTTATACTAGTCAGATCTATAACAGGTCAACGATTCACTGTAGAACAGATTTTGAAACAAGCATAGAGTTTTGATTAACAGATACTGAATACAAAGTTTGAAACTTACGCCAAGGTTAATAAGCTAGTACTAATGTCTTTGAAATGTTGAATTACAAGAAGTGTATTAGTGACTCTGTTGAACACTCTTAAAGTCAAAAATCAATATTTTCAGAAATCCCACTGAAACAGTAAAATTCATTTTCATGTAATTGCATTTAAACTAGATCCCTTCAAAGCATAAACCTTGACCTCAAAATGACAACTTAATAATGAGCGGTGTAGAGTAAGACAGAGGCATAATATAATTTATCCAACTGTCAAAATATAGCAGCATGAATGAATAACAGGACATCAAGAAGAATTTTCATTAGAATCGTAACCGTAATTATTTAAATTCAAATGACTGCACACCAAAAAGTATTAAATGATTAGAAAGAAACATTAAAAAAAGAAGTTAAGAAACTTTCCGTCACGCTGCTACCCCAAAGAAAAATAATAAAACACAAGTCAAGTTAAACTAGAAGAATCAATAATCTTGACCTTGGCTAAAATACCTCTGCTTGCTTTCTAAGACACAAAACTAACTTCCTAACATAAATTGCAGATGACAACTTTACCAACATTTTTCATAATGTTGATTTACTTGTGGGAAATTATAATAATATAAAACCATACATGCAGAAGAAATATTTTGTAAACTGAGGAATCTAATTGTGACGTAACTAAACAGAAGCCTCCCTAGTGATTGTTTTACATTAAAAAATTTGTTGGAAGAAAAACATTTTAAATTATTGACTAAAAGCTTGTCATAATGTAAAATAAATAATGCCTAAACTTTTTTTCAATATTTTTGTCGCCAAACAATTTAAAATCGTTTCAAGGTTTTCTCATTTAATATTCTGTGTGGTTTGTTTGAAACTTATGAATTCATTCAAATGGCTTATACGGAATAAAAGTTTTGCAAAACCAGATTGTTCTCATAATTAAAAGCAGACCATTTCTCGAATTACCTTGAACTTCTGAGAATTCTATTTTATTTGTTATTCTTATTCTCAAGAACAGGAAAACATTCGATTGAAAATTCTATTCTATTAAATTATGATTATTATGATAAGATTACAATCAACTGTGATGATGCAACCAGATGCTAGTTAGACATCACGGCAAGCCGCAATCTCTCTGGAAAGTTAGTTTTCCGTCTCCTTTATTTTTAATCAGACGAAAAGGCAAGTCATAAGGGTTTGACGTTTGGGTATAGAAGTGTTAAAGACATAAAGCAGGATGTAACGGTTAATGAAACCGCAGAACTCCTCCAGGCATTCCATAGCTGTTGCTCTCTGCTTTTAAAGGATCCATTTGACATTACCCACCGTACTGAAATCTCGAAATAAATAAGGATCTAATTGAAACTGTTCAAGTTCTCTTGTGATAGTTTTAATGATATTGTTGAGTATCAATTAAAAATCAATTTTGTTCTGTCTTCTAATTAAATTCTTTGAAGGGCCTCTTCAATTTATTTGCAATCCTATCTTTGACGAGAACTGTTGGTTAACATTATTTAGTGCATGCACAATTCATGTAAGGTTTGCCGAAAACGTAAAATATCTAAATACTCCTAGGCCCATACGTACTTTTCATTGTAACTGCTCTGGGTGTTGTTGCGGACAAGATAAAAACAGTTTGAAACTGAATTTTCCTCTAATTTTGTAATGAAAAAGGAGTAATTTATAAAGCAAGAATTCCTACTGTGTACAAACCAGAAAAAAGTCTTTCATAAGAAAAATTAAAATGAGAAGAGAGTTTCTCATCTGAACGCTTAGGTTTCAAATTACAAACGACTTATTTTCAACCTTGAATATCCATCTTGTCTGCTTTTTTGATACTTTAATCGCCAGTGTGAAACCTTACTCAGTCAAACAAATTCAACAACTTGTTTTTCATATTTTCCGATTGCTCTGAGTTATCATAATTATAGCATAACACTGTAGACCTTACAATACGAATTTGTAGTCACAAAGTTTCATACTATGACAACACCGATTTAATAAATTATTAAGTCCTGTTCAGTACCACGCGTTGAACTATAATAGCCTAATAGGAAAATTTAGGGATTAAATACCAAAAGCATCTTTAAAAAATAAACAACTGCAGCAGTTAAAACCCTACCAAGGATCTTCCAGTTAACAGTTAATCATTATTAAGATGTAAACAAGGACAAAATAGAAACAACCAGGAAATGGATGTTATCATAGCTTTACTTCCAGAGAAGAGCAGTAATACCAAGTGTTTAAAACAAAACTTTGATAGACATTGCAACAGCTAGATCAACTGAGAAAACATCCTGAGCAACGTTTATAAAACTTCAGAGCATTGACGTCATAGCCAACAAGGCAACACCGGAACCCTCAAGATTTCTTCCTAAGACAGTTAGAAAATGCTAAAATCTCCATCAAAAATACTGACCCTTGAGATCTATCTGCAGTCAAGCATTAAGATACAACTACAAGTTGTCCTTGTAGTTCTCTTGTCTACCATTCCTGAGAACGTTAGCTGATAACAAGCAAAACGCCGCCCAAACTTTTGTCTTATAACCCTAAAGCAGATCTGAGGGTTCATAAAAATCCCTTAATGCATTCTTTAATTTTTGCTTTGTCAAGCCTAGAAAATTTTTTAGTTAAGTACTAGTAAGCTGATTCAACCCAGTTTAAGGCTTTTGCAAAGTTTGTTATCCGATCGTGTTAGATGTAAAGAAACGACAGCAGGATCCTATGTGGATCTGTAAATACTAAGTGTTACATTCCTGTTTTCTATCTTCAAGAATTTTCTAAGTAAAGTTTGTCTTCACATAATACAGAGAAGTGTTTACTCAACTGTCCCATTCACCTCACCTCAGCTTACGGAGTACTTGCTGTGAAGACACTCGAATGTCTGTTTTAGGTTGTTCTAGGTTTCTTTCCGGTAGACAGCGACTATTGTGGATAAAAGCTAATATCCATGATGCATCAGTGCCACCTCCAAAATAAATTTTTCGAGACAGCTACAAATAGTTGCAACTTTTGCTGGTTATGTTTGATTTCAAAGGCATTCATTAGCCCATTTTGGCTTGTTGCAGATTGCTACGTCACCTTTCTTTCTAAAAAAGATAATTGTCCTACTAAAATATGCAGTAGATATTTGAAAAGTAATGCACGTAATAGACCAGAGTAAACTCATCTAAAACTGTCTCAAATACCCATCCCTTTAGGTTAGTAGTTTTTATATAAGTCTGAGTCCCTGTAGTTCTTGCAATCACAGAAAAATTGCTGACGACTTTCAGATCACAAAGGAATTTTTTTAGGTTTAGGTTTGCTTTGTATTTAATGTCCCCGACAGTAACGTAAGAGATTTTTCCTAGAGATTCTATGAAACTATTCCGTTCCTGACGATTGCATTATTGCTCTGTGCGCCAACGGAAAATCTTAGTGAACGGGTCTACGATAATAAAAACTAGCCTTTATTAAAGTTCTAAATAAAAAATCCTTTCTTCAATTTCTTCATGTAGATCATTCCTTACCATTTATTCCTTACTGCATCACATGAAGAACCATTGGATTCCGAGATACAGATGATGGTTTTGCTTTTGACAAAAGAATCAAATTTCAGCCGACTTCTGCTACTTCCAAATATTTTCTAATTCGTTTGCAAAAAACTTGTAGTACATATCAGGATCAGTATTCCTTTGGTGAAGACAAAATCGGACGAATAATTGAAATCAGCTAAACGCGCCTATCCATCAATAAACAACCAGCTATTTGATCAGAGTTTTGCTCTAGATTTGAATCTTTGTTAAGACGTTTCTGGTATAAATGTTGCATTATTGCAACAAAAAAAATTGGCAAAATTGAAAAAGAACAAAATATCAATTTTTAGTCAATTACTAAATTTGTTCGTGACTATCTGCTCTTTGTTTTTGATGAAAATCCAGATATATTTAGAAACAATCCATAGAAACAAAACCAAAGTATACCATGCCAAGAAATTGATAAAGTAATTATCAGTTTAAATTAATTTAGGTTGAAACGATTTATGTAGTACCTTTTCGCCCACAACCTAATTTGCTTGCGCAGAACGTTTTTACTTGTCCAGATATCCTGTAAAAGATTGCGACTGAATGTTAAATGTCATCAATATTTAAACATTTGTGTTGTTTAAAATGCAGACAGATAAGTTTCAACTGAATGTAAAACTATAGCGTCAAGCTATGCACATCAAACATGGAATGGTAGTGACGCACTAAAACTTTGGAAAAACTAACAAAGAAATGAAAACAGAAAACTGAATTTAAAAAATAAATAATGTAGAAAAGAGAGTAGCCGAAAATTAACATTAAGCTGTGAGTTATTTTTTTCTTTTTTTTTATTGTCTTAGTATTACAATCTGGTCAATTATGACCAATGAGCAATTTTATTCTAACCTAGCTTAGTATTTGAAAAAACTTAAATTAAGGTATACTCATCAGTGTCCTTAATGTTCAGCTGTCTTTTAACTAAGTACACTACACCTGACGTGTACACTACTGCACCATTCTCTGCTTTTCACTGACTCTAACACTAATTCAAATTAGCTCAAAAGGTTTAAGTCTTTTGAGCCTTCTCACTAGTTGCGTGTTGTCAAGGAGCTGGATGGCTTCAACATTCACGTGCTGGTGAAGTCTTTCCTCATGTTGTCTGGCAAATCTTGAGATAATTTCATCCACAGTCTCCATTTCCAGGTCTAGATGGAGGTCGCTGTTTCTAGAGTACCAAGGTGCATTTACCATACTTCTCAATACTTTATTTTGGACTCGTTGTATAATTGTTTTATTACTTTGTTTGGTACAGCCCCAGAGCTGAATTCCGTTAGTCCAAACTGGTCTAAGTATTTGTTTGTATAACAAAATTTTATTATGCAGAGACAGAGTGGAATTCCTACCAATCAGCCAGTACATTTTTCTGTATTTTAGGTTTAGCTCTTCTTTTTTCTTTTTGAAATGAGGCTTCCATCGGAGTTTTGCGTCTAGGGTCATGCCCAGATACTTAGCTTGGTTTGAGTAGGGTATTTGTTGACCATTAATGTTTACTGGTATTGGTTCTATTTTTTTGTTCGTAAAATCTACATGTACTGACTTACTTTCATTCAGCTTGATTTTCCATGTTTTTGTCCATTTCTGTATTTCTTGAATAGCGGTTTGTAGTTTTTCAGTTGATTCATCATTATTATTTCCAATTGCCATTATAGCAGTGTCATCCGCAAATGTGGCTATTGTGTTATTTTCTGGTTGTGGAATGTCACAAGTATATAGCAGGTATAGAACCGGACCTAGGACACTTCCTTGTGGCACTCCCGCTTGAATTTCTTTCAGTTCAGAATAGGCATCTTCCTGCTTTATTCTGAAGAATCTATCGGATATATATGAATGTAATATTTCTACGTACTGTTCTGGGAAATATGAGTTTAACTTGTGTATTAGCCCTTTGTGCCAAACTTTGTCAAATGCCCGGGCCACATCCAAAAAGACTGTAGAACAAACTTTTTTTTCTTCGAGGCTCTTCTCAATAATACTTGTTATTCTGTGGATTTGGTCAATCGTGGAATGCTTGTTTCTGAATCCAAATTGATGTGTTGGTATTAATTTTTGTCTCTCAATAACAGGTTTCAACCTTTTGAGTGGTAATTTTTCAAATAATTTTGAAATTACTGGTAATAAGGAAATAGGCCTGTATGATGTCACTTCGTGTGGTTGCTTGCCAGGTTTTGGTATCATAATCACTTCCGCGATTTTTCACAAACTTGGCAGTCTGAAGGATGCATTTATTAAGTTTATTAATTTTACTATGACTTTCTTAAGCAGATTTCTGAGTATTTCCCCAGTTATTAAATCGCACTCTAGAGATTTTTTTGGATTGATATTATTTTTAATTTCATTAATTATTTCTTTTGGAGAGGTGAGTCGTATACTTTCTTTCTTTTGTATTAAATTTTCTGTTGTTAATTCTTCTGCTAATTCTTCGCTGTCTTGAAAGATTTTTTCTAGATGATTTCCAAACAATTCTGCTTTTTGTTGATTACTCCGTGCCCACTTTCCATTTCCCATTCTTAGTGGCGGGAGTTGCAGGATCGGTCTTTTTAATCTCTTTGTTACTTTCCAAAGAGAATAGTCTGTACAACCATCGTTGGTAAGTTCTTTCAGATATGTGTTAATAGTGTCATTTTTTAGCAGTTTTATTTTTCTTTTCAATTGTTGACTAAGATTATTTAACTTTGTTTTATCTTGGGGTGATCTTGTTTGTTGCCACCTTCGTCTTTGTTTTCTTTTTTCGGTTATTATTTGTCTAATTTTTTTTGGGTAGTTATTTCCTGCAGTTCTTTTTCTAAGTGTAGGAGTATTTTCCCAAGCTGCCTGCTGTATATTTCTTACAAACAACTCCACGTCTTCATCAAGTTGTTGCTCATTTTTTAATGGTACAGAAAGATTAATATTTTCTTCAAGACTCATCTTAAAGCTTTTCCAGTCAGTGTGCTTGTTTACTAACATCGGGCAAGCTTTTTTCTCTATTACAGTTTGACTTAATGTTAAGATAATTGGTGAATGGTCTGAATTCATATCCCAAGCTTCTTTTATTTCTATGTAATTTGCAGGAATGTTCTTTACAATATAGAAATCTATCAAATCTGGTGTTTTACTGTAGTCCGTCGGCCAGTATGTTGGCTTTTCAGTAGACATCACTTCGCATTTATACTCTTTTATAGCTTCATAAAGTTCTTTGCCTTTGGTCGTAGTCAATCTTGATCCCCAAGATATATATTTAGCATTGAAATCCCCTCCAATAATAAATCTATTACCTTGTCTGTTTAGAAAATCAAGATATTGGTTTCGTTTTAGAGCATGTTTTGGTGGACAGTAAACTGCCACTACTGTTATTTGATAGTTCTTCGTTCTTACATTGACTGCAGTAGCTTGTATTTCTTCTGTTTCGTTTCCAATTTCTTCATAATGTAGGATGTTTTCTTTGATTATTATTGCACTACCCCATTTAGCAGTGTTTTCTGGATGTATGGTGTTGTAGACCTTATAACCTTTAAATTTGGTATGTGTTTGTTTTGTGAAATGTCTTTTACTTATGAGACAGATGTCAATTTTTTCTATGTCGAGGACTGCTTGTAATTCTTGCTGATGTTGTAGCAGTCCGTTAGCATTCCAGGCCATAATTCGAAGATCATTAGCCATTTTTATTTTTAGGGATGGCTCCTTGTCTGCCATATTCAAGCTTAATTAATTTTTCGTCAAAGCTTTTCATTAAACTTGCTTGTTCATTTAATTTGCTTAGAATTAGCTGCAAGTTTTGTTCGATGTCTGTAGTTTGTTTGGTGCTTTCTTTTCCTTTATCTGTCTGTATTGGCTCTTTCAATATTTAACTGTATGGTACATGATTTGTTTTTTTGTAAGAATTTAATTGTGTTGCATATTCTTTAATTTCATTTCGGACAGGTTGTTTTGGTTTTCTACTTTCTTCATCCTGTTTGTTTTTATTTTTTGAAGTTCTTTTGCTATATTACATCCACGGTAGTTGGCTGGATGGGCCTCTCCACAATGGACACATTTTGGCTTCTCGTTTGTTGGTTTGGTACAGTTCCTAGTATGATGTTTCCCAGTGCATTTGACACATCGCGATTCTTTGGCACAGTAGCGTTGGGTATGTCCATACGCTTGGCAATTTTTACACTGCGGAATTAGTTTTGAAGCCATAATTGGTTCTATTTGGACTCCGATGCCCAGAATATCCTTAATTTCATAAATTTTGTTAATATCTTCATCACGGCTAAACACTAACGTAAAAATGTCCAGTGGTTCCTTGTTTTCCACTTTAATTTGTTAATTACATCTATTATTTTATAGCCTCTTTTGACCAGTTCTCTGGCTATTTTTTCTCTATTACAGTCATGGGGTAGATATTTTACTACAACTTTGATTGGCCGGTTTTGTTTGTGAGTATGTAAGATTATGTAAATTCATACATATGCATGTGGAACAACAAACTCAAAACGAAAAAAATAAAGCGCGCGAAAGACTAGGTACTCGAAAAGCAACAATCCTCTTTGTATAATGTAATAAACAATTTTTTGTTTAACAGTAGAACAATGTGCGTAATCCACTCTACTACTAAAGCTAACCAAACAGAATCTACATAGATGTAGTATGAAATTCAAATTTTATTTCAGCAAACTATGTAAGAAAGGATACAGCTATCCATTAAATTTTTTGAATGATTGTCTGACATATTACCCTTAAGGTATTTTCTAAAATATCGTATGTGCTATTATTCTACTTAGTCCCTGAATCTGTATTTCCACGATCAATACACCTATGTAGGGATGAACACCAATAATCAAAATCTTCTTACATTAGAGGTGTCGATGTGGAAGATGCTTCTATCGTACCTTACTGCAATTTCTATGTACATGTATTAGCGAGGAAGCGTTAGGAGAGCATTATGCAAAGTGTGTGGGATGCCGAAATAAGGAAGTTATTTGCTTTCAATAGAAGTAGAAGGAATTCCTTCAAATAGACATTAATAGCTTTTCGTTAATTATATTGCAGACGTTTTAATGACTTTAGAGGAAAAAACTAATCGAAATATGATATGATTTCTGAAGTAAGAAAAATTAGAAGAAATGCTTGTATTTTATAAATTTAGGTTTTTGCAGTTGAAAGGTCATTAAACTTTACCCCGAGAAAATCAAAGATATATCTAACTTCTTGCAATAATTGCACTGCAAAGAAATGGACATCAATTTGTCTTGCTTTCTGTACGACGGCATGGCAAACAAAAACTGACGCAGTTAAGTTACAGTTATATTGCAATTCTAGTAGGATATCTCTGTCTTCCAAAGCGCTTTTAATGGACATAAAAAGTCTGTTTATTATCTATAAAGTAGTGCAACGATCACGTAAAAAAAAACGAAGAGGTTTTAAAACAGAAACTTATATTAACCACTGCTCTGAAAAAGCATAAAGAATAATTGAGATTTCTATCATCATTCTATCTTTTTTTATTTTCACAATCATTAATATGTACTGTATGTATTTGTATAATCACACGAATAATAAAAAAATAATGTAAATGTTGAATCCTATATAAAGGGTCCAACTTTTTAATTTCCTTTTCAATAAACCTTGTTATACTTGAAAGCAATCATTTCAAGGTATCTCTTTTGTAGATCACTTTAAAATTTGCAAACTGCTTTATTGAGTAGGTAATAACATTTCTGCTATTTTCCTAATTTTCTTTTTATGTTTTTTCTTATTTTTTTAAAATCCTAAATGCATTTAAAATGAAAAGGTCAATTCGTTTAGAAAAAATTTAAATTTAGCTAATGGAGAACTCAACCAAAGTTGTAACAAAAATAATGCGCTTTAATAATAGTAACATCTGAGAATGGTAGAAAATTAAATTTGATATTTCTATACTATATTATGGACTTTTTATGAGTACCGTCCAGTACCAGTAGAATTCATTTATGTACACTCTTAACTCATTAGTGAAGCTGACAATTTGTGACCTTTTGTCTCGTCGTCCAAGTTAGAAACAGTTTAAAGGTTCTTAGTTAAGTGGAAGATTTGCGCCGGTTTACTACAGGATTTTTTAAAAAAAAGAGCTGCAGAATTTGTCTTACTAAATCAATTATCGTTTCTCAAAGAGAAAAAGTCAGAATCCGCCTGAAAAGTTTGATTTATCGCCTCTTACAGAAAAAATTCCAAAATTATCTGAAGAGTTTAATCATTGCCTCGCAAAAAGAAACTTAAAGATTCCCGTGAGAAGAAAAGAAAAAGTTTTAAGTAACTTTTAGAACTCTGCCGTTAAATCAAAGATTTACTTCATTCTGCCATATCTTCTGAGTTTAAGCAGACCTGTCACAAAGGCTAAATCATCACTTCACCAAGAAAAGAATTCCAAACTTTTCCTTGCAAGGTGCATTATTATTGCAACACTATGGGAAGAAGAAGTTTAAATCTTAGACTCTGTCTGGAGGTTTCAATTAGTAGTAGTAGCAGTAGTAGTCCAGAATTCGTCTCGAGGGTTCAAGTATCGCATCGGAAAGGAAACAACTAGAATTCGTCTCAAGGATTCAATTATCGTCTTGACTAAGGAAGACCAGAATCTGTTTCACTATCGCCTCGAAAGGAAAGCTGTCTAGAGTTCGGCTAATTATTGCCCCGCAAAAAGAACTTCAAAATTTGTCTTGGCATTGAACTATTGCTTCGGGGGTTTTATTACTGCTTTGCCAAAAGAAGTCTAGAATTCGTCTCATATTCGTCTTGCAAACATAAACTCAAGGTCTACATAGGGGGGCTGGATTATCACCTTTGAAGAAAATTTGTAATCCGTCTTAAGAATTCAATTATTTCCTCCCCTAGAGAGGTTCAGAATCCATCTCAATGTCGCCTCGCGATTAAAAGTTTAAAATCCATCTGGATAATTTAATCCTCTCATCGCAAAGAAAAGCTTAGAACACGTCTTTAGGATTGAATTATCACAACGCTGTAGAGAGGATAAGTTAAAACCTTAAAGCTTTCTGATTAAATCGAGAACTTACGTCGTTCTGCTTTAGTGACAAAGTCCAAAGAGAGTCGGTCTCCAGAACTGAATCATAGCTTTGCCAAAAAAAAAGAATGCAAGACTTCATCTCACAAATTTAAATTTTGCTTTGCAATGAAGAGATGTACAAAATCCATGTTGAAAATTCAACTCTCTTTTCTCAAAAGAAAATGAATAATCATACTTGAAGGTTCAGTTACCGCCCCTTAAAGAAATTCAGAAGTTGTGTCAATGGTTCAGTTACCAAAAGCTAGTCCCGAATCCGTCTCATTATCGTTTGACAAAGAAAAGAAATCTAGAATCCGCTACATTATTGCCTTGCAGTAAAATCCTAAAATTTGCCTTGAGGGTTAGATGATCGCCTCGCAGAAATTCGAAAATTTGTCCTAATGCTGTAATTTTTGTTTTACCAAGAAAATCCGTTAGAAGTTAGATTATAGCCTAGCGAAGATGTCTGGCACCTGTCTCGCCAACAAAAAAATACTCTGTCTCGAAGGTTCAACTATAGCCTCGCAAAAAAGAAAGTCTCGGGGACTCTATTATCACCTTGCCAAAAGAAGTCTACAATTCCACTCTTTATTGTCACCCGAAGAAACTTCAAAACTTGCCTTAATCATCTCTTTGCACAGATAAGTTTCGAATTTGCCTTGAGAATTGAAATATCACAACGCTTGCCGTAGGAAGAAAAATTTTAACTTTAGAGATCAAGGGATTTACGTCATTTTGCTGTAACTTCAAAGTTCACACAGAATTCGTCTCCAAGATTCGATCATAGCCTTACCAAGAAACCAATACCAGATTTCGTCTAGTTAGTTTAATTATCCATGTTAAGATCATTTAAAAATTTAATACCGCAGCGTGTTAGGCTGAAATTCCTGTGTACATATTTTATTAAATGCTTATCTTACTAAATATTTCCGTCCCTGCAAAATGGGTTTTATGTTTCTTGCAACATTATTAATATTATTTAACCATTTTTTTTATATGTGTGTATTGTTTTTCTGCGCTGTTGAGTTATTTGTGTGTGACAATATATCTTTAATTATCTTTTTCTTTCGAAGTCGCATGCACTATTTCCGGTTGCAGGCAACGCACAGCACCTGCAGATCGCTGTCGACGGCCACCGGTTGGTTACGCTAGCGGCGCATTTATAAGGGTAAGTTATCAGCTGCAGCAGGTTAACCCCGGTTACCTCTCTAGAGCGTTTCTTGCTTCTAAGTTCTCCATCGACCTGAGTAGTTGGTTGGCTTTGGTACCGACTTCTCGACCATCCAGGTCAAGGCCATCCAAAACTGGCGCCCTCCCGAACTACATATTGTCTACCGACTATCACCGATAAAGCCCCCTATGATCCCGACCCATTCTTCGACAAAAATAGAGCTAGCTTCAAAGGCGTACCGCATTATGATGTATTACGTATTGTCCTTTTACAAGGAAGAGAAGCTCAGAATCCATTTTGAAAGTTCAGTTATTACCTCGTAACAGGAAATTAATAATTAGACTTAAAGGTTCAATTATCACTTTGCAAAAAGGTTTGTAATCTGTCTCGAAGGCTCTTGGCTCTTACCAAAGGAAATCCAGAATCCATCTTATGATCGCTTCGCGGAGAGAAGCTCGCTTCATTACTGCTTTGCAATTGAATTATCGTTTTGTAAAGTCTAGAATGCGTTTCTAGGGTTCAGTTATACCCTCATCAAGATCAGAATACGTTTCATTATTACTTTGCAACAAAAAGTACAAAATTCTGCTTTAGGCTTCAATTCTTGCATCATAAAGAAGTTTAGAATCAGCATCAGTATCGTTTCTTAAAGGACAAACGTTCATAATCCGTCGCTGTAATGAGAGGTTCATAATCCGTCTCGAGAGCTCAATAATCTCCTCGAATTGAGAAGTAGATTATCTATTTCGAAGTATTATTACTGCCTTTCAAAGAAAACTCTAAAACCTGTTATTATCACATTGCTAAGAGAAGTTTAAAATCCGTCTTATTATTACTTTAGAAAAGAAAGCAGTCTAGACTTCTTTTCGTTGTTGTCTCATGAGAAAAAGTTTAAAATTGGTTTTAGGAAATGAATTATCGTTTTGCAAAGAAGTCTAGAATGCGTATCTAGAGTTCAGTTATCCCGTCGCCAAGATATATCCAGAATACGTTTCATAATTGCTTTGCAACAAAAAGTCCAAAATTCTGCTTTAGCGTTCAATTATTGCATCATAAAGAAGTTTAGAATCCGCATCACTATCGTCTCTTAAAGGTAAAACGTCCACAATCCGTCTTTGTAATAAGTTCGTAATCCATCTCGAGAACTCAATAATCTCCTCGCAATAAAAAGTAGATTATTTATTTTGAAGTATTATTATTGCCTTTCAAAGAAAACTCTAAATCCTGTTATTATTACATTGCTAAGGGAAGTTCAAAATCCGTCTTATTATCACTTTAGAAAAGAAAGCAGTCTAGACTTCTTTTCGTTGTTGTCTCATAAGAAAAAGTTTAAAATTTGTCTTGGGAGTTGAATTATCGTTTTGCAAAGTAGTTTAGGATGGTTCAATATTATTGCCTCGTCAAGAGAAGTTCAAAATCCGTCTCATTATCAACTTGCATAAAAAAGTACAAAATCCTGCTTTAAGGTTCAATTATCGTGCCACAAAGTTTAAAATCCGTTTTGAGAGTTCAATGATCGTCTTGGAATTAGAAATGGTAAATCCATTTCGAAGGTTCAATTACCGCCTTTCAAAAAATATCCAAAACCTTTCTTGAGAGTCCAATTATATCCTCGTCAAAAAAAGTCTAGAATCTGCATTGAGGAATCACCAGAACGCGTCTGAAGAATCCATTTAATAATACATTGAACGGAGTAAGAGCATTATTTTGAGAAGAATTATGTAGTTGATGGAGTCCACTATAGCTAATCAAACCGCCAAGGTAATGAACAGGAACTAGTTTGAAATGTTAGTATTTCACTCTTTCATTGTTTGTTGAAATTAGAGTACTACTGTAATAATAATTTGTTGTAACTCTTAACTCGCTATTTTTTATAAAAATGAAATTGCAACAAAATAAAACAGTCATTACATTTTTGGTAATGGTTTGACTTTATCTTTATCAAGCTATAAGAAACTGATTGAGTGAGGCTGCTCAATAGGGACGAGACGCATAAATTATTTCATAAGAAATTAGAGAATTACAGATGCAGATTAAAAGTTTTCTAATTTACTGCTTAAAATAGTGCTATTGTTAGTACCGTAAAATTGTTCCAATCCAAGTACCCAACAATCTTTTCTGGTTTTTAAAATTACTCTTGACAAAGCCTAAACTATTTCAATGTTGTTAAATTGCTTTTTGCATTTCTTGATCACCCTGTATCTAAACATTTTGTAGTTAAATTCTTAATAGTCTCTTCAAAAAACCTTGAATTGAAATTTACCTTCGTAAGCTTTAAAAACAATGTGTTTTGTGATTATACCAGAGCGACTCATAAAATCTTACAACAAATAATTGAATAAGAATGAGACGGTTAGATTTCCTTTAGCATTAATACAATAATGATTTTCTCCTAAATACTACGTATAAAATGCCAACTACATTACAAGATATCTAATAATTTTTTATAATAATAATAAAAAATAACTGAGCTAACAGGTCATTAAAAACAACAAAGGAGAAATTTTTTTAAAGCGCTCACATTTCCGTTCTCGTTAAAAAATTCGCAAATAACGTTGAAAGAAATGTCAAGAAATTCCTAAACATCGATCAGTTAGATTTTTAAATTTAAAAACGTTATACAGCAAAAACAATTCAGAATCTATTGAAAGAAAACCTCATACGTGTCTATCAAGGGAAATTGTACATTTAGTGTGCACAAAATTGAAGTCAAATTAATTCAACGTGATTAAGTACATTGCCTAATAGGAAATCAAATAAATTAGAAACAGAACACCTAGAATATATGCGTGATTAGTATCCTTCAAACTGTATTATCACAAACAAAGGAAATTGACGAGCTTGTAATCTACATTTACAGACATATCGAGAGACAGATACATAGATATTAAGTCGTAAAGTAAGGATTAATTCAAGTAGTCATCTACGGTAAATTGTAATCAGAACAGGAAAATAAAAACAAATGAAAAATGTAAAAGGCAAAATAAATTATGTGTTTAACGTTTCCAGCAGAAAAGAAACTAATTAAAGCTAAGATACTCAATAATAATAAGTTATTTTAAATAACATCGATGGTTATGGGACTTTCGAGTGTTTTTGCAATACGGGCAGCAGAACTTTTTGAAGCTTTTGATTATAACAAGAAGAAACTAATTAGAAGAGCAATCGATGAAGTAAGAAAAGTAGATTTCAGCAAATTTTATTAGCGCGGAAAGTTAATTTCAGCAAATTCTCGCTTCAGTTTGTACTTTCTTTCTAAACACTGTTCGTTTTTTTTTTGTTTATATTCAATCATGTGTAAGGAATACACTCCTTTACGTAATTGTTGAACCGAAAAATTACTCTTTATTACGTGCCTAAACGTTACTTCTGCGTAGATAGAGGTAGGAGTAAGTATGTTCAAGAAAAATGGAGATTTTGATGTGATAGACATTGAAACTTGTCTGATTAATAATGATAACGACTAACAATATACGCTAAAGAAAAAATATCAAGACTCAATCTTGTATTGATGAAGTGAAAGTTATATTTTGAAATTAAATTAGCATTACATTTAGGTAGCATATTTTAGTGTGTAGTATAAAATAGGTTATGTAACGTTATGGTCAGCACTTTGTTCTGTAAACTATTTCAGGGAGTGGAACTTTGACCATAAAACAAGTTGGGATAATAAAATTTAACTAACTGTTAACAAACACCGTTTTCTTTAGATTTTCTAACGATGTTGGATTATTTGCTGAAAATGATAATGGTAGTATTTACAAATTAAAGCATTAGTTGTGATGTATTACATTATCAAAAATTAACTCTTAAGTACTGTGCTCTCGATTTAGTTACCTTGCCACTCAAGTGCGGTAATGGTGATAAATAAATAAATGTGAATATATCACGGCGAATAAGCTTTTAATAAAAATAAAAAAAATTATTTGTTTATTGCATTTTCCATAAAAAATCGATACATGTCATCATCAAATGATCTTGAGTGATGTACTGAAGATACGAGAATTACTGATTTACTGATTATTTAAAATAATGTACCATCCTTCCAACCTTTCCACTTCTTCTTGGGTAAAACTCAGGAGGAATTTCTGTTTCTGACTTCTTTAGAATTCCCACACAAATAAGTTCGCGATGTTTCTACAACTGAACCACTTCCAAAGAAGAAGACTAATTGTATGTCGTGATATTACGGTTGGTATTCTCAATGGGCTTTACTAATCTTAATACCGATTGTGTTGGCTTCAAAATCCTCTTCGATTCTGCATTTAAACCAAACCCATCTAAGTCTTTGCTGGCATATACGTACCTATTCCAAAACTATTGATTCCGTGCATCTGTCATACAAACGCAATTTTGACGCCGTATTTGTACGGCTTATTTGGCATGTATACTTTATACTTCAATCTACCTCAAAATAAAACAAACATCTCGTTTATAATAACATTTGCTCCTTACGAATACACAGTTTGCAAATTACTAACGAATTTGTCAAAAATATCTGATATTGTCATTACGCAACGAAACATCTCCCAACCTGTACCATCAGTCTATTAATGTTTTTACGATTCGAAACAAACGCAGCCATATAAAACAACAATCCTATAAATGCTTTTAGCTCAACAAGATCTAAATTCTGAATTTCTGTTCTGGATGAATCCTTGAATCCCTGTCTTTGCCTTTATATTCTGGCGTTGGTCCACTGTCAAAAAGTTTGCAGCACATTATCAGAAAATAATAACTTCAATACACCAGCAGCATTTGCATTATTGCCTAGACTCGCAGCAAGTGCACGTAATGTCGGAACACGTAAGATTATGTTATGCTTCGGTGTTATACTACAAGAGAAACTAAAGAAGGTAGATTCTATAGCTGCTACATTTTGCGTAACAGCGGCAACAAAGCATTTGAAAAGGTCCTTAACGAACTAGGGGACTCTATAACTTAGAAACAAAGCCCTGTCGTGATATCGGGGAATTTTAGAGCACATTTCCACGAATGGAATCATAAAAGAAACGACATAAGAGGGCAAATACTAGCAGAATGGGCCATAGTACATAATTTAATCATCTGCAACGAGAGGAAAGTTCCAATATTTAAAATAGGAAAAAAAAATTAATAGTAGATATCACGTTGGCTAACAGAACCATGCATCAAAAAATCAAAAAATGGTAGGTTGATGAGAAGGAAACAATGAGCGGCCACAAGTACATAAACACTGAGACAAGAAAGACTGAGCTAAACCAAAACCCAACTAAAATTACGGTATGGAGGTATAAAGAAGCTGTCAAAAAAAGAGTTAGTAGAAGAATAAATCTCAACAGACCAACCAACCAGGGAAAATTGGGGAAACTTTTTCATATATGTCAAGATGCCCTGAAAAAACTCAAAAAGGTGAGGCGGAAAGAGGTATATTAGAGGAACGAGCAAATCGCCGACATCTGAAAACAGTGTCTTTCCACCAAAAGAAAACTGACAAGAATCAGAAAAAAAATAGGTACGAACCACGAAGGAAGGGAAGAGCATACAAACCTAGAAACCGAAGACGTGGAAGAAAAATATCGACAAGCCAGAAAGAAACTCAAAAGGGAAATTGAAGAATCCGAAGAAACGCATTAGGAAAGACTCTGCAAAGAAATTGAAGATATAAAATGGTTACGAAGCACATCAAAACAAAAAATACTGCTATTTCTGGAAAAGATGCGGACGATCTGCAACGAACTTTTCCTCACTCAAGTAGAACAAACCTGGACCCAATCAGAAAGGGTCGACATAGAACTAGTGCAAACTGAAGAACTGGAAAAAGTCAAAACAAAAATAAGAAACAAAAAAGCTTCCGGACCGGATGGTATCCCCCTCGAAGTAATAAAAATTATTATCCAAAAAAAGCCGAGCCTGCTAAAAGGCATACTTAATAAAATTTGCGGAGGGAATTTTTCTTCGCCAATTTCCATTGGCGAGGGTAACGATAGTCCCTAAGCCTAGAAAAAACGCACAAGGAAAAGTTACGTACAGGCCGATTTGCCTATTGGATGTAATAGGTAAACTGTACGAACATGTCATCAAGAACGGACTGAAAAAGGAAGTGGCCCGAGGCAATACGGATTTCGTAAAGAAAGAGCAACGACGGACGCCGTAAGAGACGTAACCAGTATCGTCAAGGCGGCTAGGGCGGGAACCTAAAACACTAGAAAACTAAGCATATTAATTATGCTAGACGTAAAGAATGCGTTCAACTCTGCAAGCTGGCAGAAAATAATAAAATAATTAGAAAGAAGAAACATAAGAAACTATTTGACCAAGGTGATAAAAATCTATGTAAGCGATAGAAGTATCATTATAGAAGATACCGAAGGAAACAAGGAAACGATGAAGATGACGTGCGGAGTTCCGCAAGGCTCGGTCCTTGGACCGCTATTATGGAAGATCTTTTACAATGGGGTGATGAGAATTCCAGTATTGGAGGGAGTTACCCTCCTCGCCTTTGCAGACGAGTTGGCAATGGTAGTGGTGGTTAAGAAAGAAAAAGGGTTGGAGCGTATTGCAAATAATATGTTCCAACAAATAGACGGATGGATGACAAAGAACAAACTGCAATTGGCACCGGAGAAAACAGAGGCCGTGCTTTCCAAAGGACCAAGAGCAGTGAAGAATATTAATCTAGTATTAAAGGGGTAAGAGAGTTTAAATAAAAAACACCCTAAAGTATCTGGGAGTAATACTAAATAAATATCCAATATATTGCTGATAAAGCTGATCATCAAGCAATGGCAATCAGTAGGCTAATGCCAAATATAGGAGGCCCGCACACGGGATCCAGAAAGGTCCTGGCGTCGGCGGCAACGTCGGTTATGCTATACGCATCTTCAGTCTGAGGCGAAGGCCTAAAGGTAGCTACCTACAAAAACTCAAAAAAGTACAAAAAAAGTTGGCTTTAAGAATGGCGGCGGCGTACAGAACTATGTCGACTAACGCGCTACTAACCATCGCTGGCATCACTCCTATCGAATTTCAAGTCGATGAAAGGACTGGTGTATGTAATACAGACCCACAAGCAAGAAACCATAAAGACGCCAGAAGGGAAACTATTGAGAAGTGACAAAGCACTTGGAACGCAGATACGGGAAAAAGCAAGTGGACAAAGACACTAA
>VTPC01008180.1:78693-93926 GCA_011009095.1 Ignelater luminosus
CAGGCCCGAAGATTTGAATTGATTTAAACAATTCGTTTAAATTATTACTTTAGGTATCTGCCGGTCTCATCTTTGTTTGATATGTAAATCTTAAGCACCGTAATACTGTAGTCTCAGATCATTATTACACAAATTATAAAAAAATAGGAATCGTTATAATTCAAAGAGATGTGATTTCTTTGTATATCTAGTCTGATCGTAATACAATTCTGCAAAGCAATTAAAATTTAATTACTTACTTACATTTCATTCCTTAAGAATGGTATAGTTTGCTTGAAGTACAAGCATTGTGAAAGCTGATATTTATGAAAACTCGTTGAATCAGAAAATGCTAAACATTTTTGAGAGAAACAAACTAAATTATATTAAGAAGAAATGTCGTATAATAACAAGCACAGCAAATGTTTCTAAATAAAATAAAATGAAAAAATGGGATAATTATTCGAAAAGCTTAAGGAATTTCTCCAGTATTGAGATTTATTTGCAAAGTTATGCACTACGTGACTCCATTAAACATAGTAATACTCAAGAATGCTTTTACGATGCTAATTACAAATACTTCATTGTCAAATAATTTTATGAAACATTTACTTTGGAAATTTCTCACTTAAATATTGGGTGTTGCCACTTTTGCATCTATTATAGAAAAAAGTAAACCTTAAAAAAATGATCAAAAGAGTGCATATTATGTTTGACAGTTAATCCACATTTGTCAAAAAGCCATTATTTTGATTATTATAATTTTGGTTATTTATTTATTAAATTAGACATGACTGTAGACTACAATATTCGTTACATTAAAAGAACACCTAACACTACCTGGAAAGATGGAGAAGAGAAAGATTTATCCGATTCCGATTGTTCCGTAGAGGTTATACCCATAAATAATTCTATTGATTTACCAGATCATAATAATGGTATCTTAACAAACTCCAGTTGTACAAATTCTGAAACTGCAAGTGTACAAACAAATAAGGAATCTTCAGAGCAGATACAAAATATCAGCTTAAATGGAGAAATGAAATGGGAAATTCTTTCAGACAGTGAAATATTAGAAAGTAAAGTTCATCAAGGTAAAAAAACTGAGAAATCTAAACAGGTTCCTTATACTTTATACAAGTCTCATCAAACTAATTCGAACAAAGAAGGATGGATATTGATAAAAAGTGAGAAAATTAGTAATTGGGGTACAATGCTTTCAGAAATTGAAATTTCAAAATCGTTCTTAAACCATCAAAATGATGAATCTAATTTTGACAGTTACAAAAGTAAAGAATCAGAGAAAAGTGAAACTTTATCCAATGCCTGGGGGAAAAAGCCAGTTTAAGCTTGAAAAGAGTTTTAACAAGAAAAAAACCATAAATTGAAATACTAATAGTTTTCAATTTTGTGAAATTTTTGTGGTTAAAATCTAAAATAAATATTTACGCAAATATGAATATTATTTCTTGAAAAATTTTCATTTCACATTAACATTTCCTGAGATGAGATTGGTTATTCTTTTTAATAATCTGAGAAAAGCAATTTTTTCTGGAAGATTTTTTATTTAATATTCAAATTTTGAAAAAATAAAACTCGATTTTCAGAAAGTTTAATAAAAAAATTTCAATAATAAAGCTTAAGAGAAAGTATAGAATTCGTATTCAATTTAACCTGCAGTATTAAAAAGTATTCAGGGTAAAAAGGAATTGATGGAAAAATATTAATAGAGTACCTTATCAGCTCCAGCCAATGTTTGGAAAAGTTAAATATTCAAAGGAAGCTTAATGTGCCAGGGTTTAAGCTTACAAATCGATTTTCTTAGATAAAAATACTCATTAAATATCTTTAAAAAGCATCCTACCTTAAGAAAAAATTTAATGTAGATGTAGTGGAGAAAGGTATTATAAAGTTTTTCCTCTTTACACTGTTTAGTCTATGCTTTCATTATAACTTCTTTGTCTTCAAAAGTCTCTCACATAATCTGAACTTCGCTGTGAAAAGTCTCCAATAACTTTTTAATATGAATCTAAATTAATTTTTTAATTTATTGAATTTTCTCGCAAAAAGGATCTTTTGATCAAGTTTTTACTTAAAAATTTAAGCGCTTCAAAGATTAAACAAACTTTTTTCCCAGCGGACGAAAATTCGAATTGTTGAAAATCGCGCGATTTTCTCGATGATTGGTCGCACGGTCGCTCTCCATTGACCGAAAGCTCCGAAAGCTGCGAATCCGTGGTGAACACTAGATTTGTTCTGTGTTGTACAGTTAGTTCGCAAGCTCAGGATCACGAACGAAAAGAGAGTTCCGTGGGATTCTGCGCTCAGGCACGTGCTGTAACACCGATAAGCCATTCATAAATATCATTTTATGGCTTCCAAAACTGTATTTATGGAAGAATAAATAGGGTAAAGTTGACAATACTAGAGATAATGTTAGCGGATGTTCATTCAGGTGTGAAACCACTTCTGAAATTTCTTTAAAGTACTTTTGAAATTACAATTTAATGAAAAGGAAAGTTGAAAATAAAATATTATTTTCTAAACTTTCTCAATATTTTTTATTTAGAAATAAGATTAATTTATACAATGATAAGATCAACCAGCCAAAGAAAAACAAATATTATTTCTTTTGTGCATGTATAATTTAATCTGTTGATTTGTGTAAAACATTTTTGCAACTGAGCTGTATTTAATTATTTAAGAGCTTATAGGACTAAACATAAAAGGTTAGAAGGAAAATAAACAGTTTATTTCATCGGGGAAATGCGGAAAATGAACTCATAAAGATATCAAAGCTCCAAGGTGCTAAAAACTAATTGGAATGGAAGAGAGTTCTTGGTAAAAGTTTTACCTACTCCCAGTAAAATATACGACGTATTAGTGAACTCGAGAGTCTATTGATACGTTAAATGAAAAGTCTAATGAGGAAATTCATTATTTCTACATTTCAGATTAAACGTTCAAAGTTCTAAAATAATAAATATAAACATTACGTGGGTTTTCCGGTATGTTTAATTATTCAGTCAAGTCGCTTTGAGGTATACAGATTAATTATTTACAGCGCAAAATGAAATGTGGATTTCCGGTTCAGAAGACAGCTTAAAAACATACCAGCAATGAATTTAGTAGAAAAGAAACAAAACAAAATGTTTCTATACATTCCGAAAGTATGGATGCAGTATATGCGCTGCAGAACTAAACGCAGTAAATCAAAATACGTTCAAACTCAATGAAACATTGTTTCTGTGCGTGTTTCTGCTAATCCATTCCGTTGGGGATAAAATAGTATATTGTGGATAATTTTTGTTTGTCTTTTTCTCACGTAGGATGCTCGGTATCATTTTATTTACACTATCTTTTGTCGTCTAATTTAGTTTCACGTTATTCTAGTCCAATATTTATTGTTGCCGTTCTTGACCTCTGATACTGTTACATATAAATTCAAACTTCAAATTGCGACTAATTAACTTCAAACTGAGATCAATCAACCTCAAATGTAGACTGATCAACTTGACATTCAGTTGAGATTAGTCTCAATTTGAAGTTTATTGATTTCAGTTGGAAGTTGATCACTCCAATTTCAACTTGATTGTTCTGTTAAAATTTAATGAATTCAAGCTGTGATTGTGAATAAAACCGAATACTTGAGTCATTCTAGTTTTGAAAACAATTGACTTCCATGTTTTAGATTTTCCTGAAACTTTTTTAACGTTTTTCTAAAAGACAATAAGAGAAGCGTATTTGTTTATACTTGCTTAGTGTCAAGAGTCAAAGTTTCCAAGAATTTTTGCGTACTGTTCTCTTCAAGCGAGTATATTTTTTGATCTGTTTACAGCAAGGGCTTGTAATTTGGCTTAATTTAAAGAGCGAGAAGTACCTTTATATGACATTGACACAACAGTCAAATCCATGCTCACTTACTGTAATTTCCAGGACATCTTATTCTACAAAATTAATTTTCAGCATAAACCCAATGTTTTGAAATTCCAAAAAAATATGTACATATTCCTAAATATTTTTTCTAACATACTCGTATAAACTTGCAGAATATCAAGATGAAATTTCTGTTAGCTAGTCGGCAATTACTTAAGGAACTTCGTGCGTCCAGAAATCACAGTTACACTTTTCTATTGAATTTTAACTTAGAAATAGGCTACACTGCTAAATGCTATCTGCATCTAGACGCCATTAGAAAAGAAGTTATGAATTACATCTCTCAACCACAGAGTAGATAAAGGTATCACCAGAGGCAACCCTAGAGAAAGAGAAAAGTATACGTGCAAACAAAGATAGCACTTTCTGCCAATTTAAAGGTCCTGCTTGCAAGAGTAGCACGTATAAATCGAGGTTATTTTCGCTTTTTTAAAGATATGTCTCAAAAACAAAAAAATAATTATGTTTGTGCCTATAGAGGCTGTGTAAATAAAGGTTATAATTGTCCTAGTGATGTTAAGTTTTTTAGACTTCCAAGAAATCCTGACATGTAAGTAAAATGTTAATAATGATAAACATGATGGTGTCATTGTTACTGTTGTAGTTCTACGAAATGGATAGAAAATGCTGACCGATTTGATTTACAGGATAAGGTCAATGTTCATGCTAAGTTACAGAATTTGTAGCAATCATTTTATCAATGTGGATTTTGTGAATATAAACACAAAGCATAAAGGCTTGCAATCTGCTGTACCAAAAAACTTTGCTAGTGAAACTAGAGATGGTTAGCACTGCGAAATAAAAACAAACTACTACTCGTTCAGAAACCTTCACTTTACACTTTTGTCACATAAATAACTAGTACGAGGGTTGCTATTTATATTTCTGGCCTAACAATGAAAAAACAAGTATTTATGATCGAAACTAGTTTTATTGTTTTTCAAAATATTCTCCATTAAGATTGATACACTTTTCCATGCGTTTGAACCAATCTTCGGAGCACTTTTTCCACTCTGTTTGATGCAGCTCCAAGATATGCGTTTTGAAACAAAAAACGGCTTCTTCTGGTGTTGAAAATCGTTGACCACGCAGTTTGTTTTTGATGTACGGGAATAAAAAGAAGTCATTGGGTGCCAAATCAGGGCTGTGTGGTGGATGGCCCATCAACTCGACCTTCTGGCTGGTTAAATACTCAATTGTTTGAGCAGCGGTGTGAGAGCTCGCATTGTCATGATGAAGAATGATTCGCCTCTTCTTTGAAGTTTTCCGAATTTCCGAACTTCTGGCAAACAAATGGTTGTGTACCATTCAGAGTTGACTGTCTTACGTTGCTCTAACGCTACTGTTGCCACATGACCGGTAATGCCAAAGAAACTGGCAACCATTTGCTTCGATGTGCTTCTTCCGCGAACAACTTTTGTTGGATTTGGCTCGTCTGGAAAGACCCACACAGTTGATTGCTGTTTTGTTTCGGGGTCATATGCGTAGATCCATGATTCGTCAGCTGTGCAGATGTTATACACAGCCTTTGATGCACCTTTCGCAAAGTTTTTCAACATTTTAATGCACCAGTCGACGCGAGCCTTCTTTTGAGCATTGGTCAGGTTATGCGGGATCCAACGGAAACAAATTTTTTTTACGGACAAATAATCATGTAATATCTTGTTGATGCTAGTCATATTAATGCCCAAAGATGCCTCAATCTCACGGTATGTCACATGACGATCTTGTTTAATCAGTTCATGCAGAGCATCGATGTTTTCAGGCACAACGACAGATTTTGGACGGCCTTCGCGGATTTCGTCCTGGAGTGAACATCGGCCACGTTTGAATTCATTATACCAGTTTTTTACAGTGCTGTAGGATGGAGATTAATCGCTATATAATGTATTAAGTTTATTGATGCACTCTTGTCGTGATAATCCACGTAGAAAGTTATGAAAAATAATTGCACGAAAGTGTTCACGGGTCCATTCCATTTTTTACTAGGGAATGCACTTTTCAATTAACTGCAAACAACACTAATCGCACTTAAATGACAAAATGTTGTGGCTGAAGTTATGTTCAACAATGTAAAGTTTACACCGGAAATGTCAGCTGACGCCTGAAAACAGTCAGTGTTGCCAAGGCCAGAAATATAAATAGCAACCCTCGTATAGATATTAGAAAACATAAAATAAAATGGATTAATAAACTCAAACTAAATTAATGAATCCGAACGAAATTTAAAGTAAAGTTTAAAAAGACGTATGCAGTGTTATAAAATAACATTACAACATTTAGGGTCAGTTTATAAAAGGTAAATTAAAAGTTAATCGTGAATTAAAAGTTAATTCGGTATTGCTGCTAGGATACAGTCAGATTATCAAAATTGACATTTAATTAGAATTAAAGTTTAATCTCAATTAAATATTTAATTTACCTTCTACAAGCTGACCTTTAACGTTTTGATAATGCGACGAAGGAATACACATATAACCGTAACGTACCACACATCGGAATTACGCAAAAACCCATGTTTAGCTTTATCAGTACTAAAACTCAAAATTAATAATAACAATGTTTTTCTGAGCAGAGTCAACTTTTTGATTAATTGATTGGGTCCTATCTTGGTTAAAAACTAGCTTCTATTGTTAATCTTTTAGTGGCACCTCCAATTTCTCCCAGCATCACATTCAAAGTTCTTTCTAGGAAGCACCGATTGATTAAGTATTTTTTTTTGTTTTGTATTGAGTACAGACTCAATAACAAACAGAATATATTTCATGTGCTCCAAAAAATTAATTGTTTTGGTCTGAGTTTGGCAAACCTCGAAGCTTATTTTTAATCGGCAAAAGCAAAAGCAATTACGCCGCAACCTGCCGATTAGGGCTGCGCTTATTTCTTGATATATCGAATATTGTTGATATTGTCGATAAAGATACTTCATTAAGTTGATATATCCATATATCGATATTATCGAGGTTATCGATATCATATCTATATTTTCGTAAATACCGCTATGATGGATAGATAACGATATTGCTAGTATTATTGGTATTAAGAATTATTAATGCTATGAAGATATCAATAATAGTGCTCTTATTGCTGTTATTGTGGACAATCAGGCTTGGTAATATAATAAGACACTAAGTGTGGTGATATTGGATGTCCCACCTCGATTATACAATATTTAACCAACAGGGTGTTCTTGCTAGCCAAATAAAGGTATACGTAGATATGTTTCAAAATAACGTAAAATTGTGCAAATTTTAACTTCTTTTGGTTCAGTTATTCAACCATAAAAAACCTTGAGTTTACTTTAAAAAAATATGTATACTAGACATTTAAGTTTGGAATAAGGGAGATCCTAATTTGGATTTTGCAAAACGTCGTAGATAACGTACCAACATTTCGTTCTCTACTATTCTCGTAATATTAACATGCTTCCTTTGAATAAATTATACTTGCGCGGTTCTATATTTGATTCATGCCATAGCCTCCAGTAACTGCAGGCCAAAAGTGATCCTGCCAACCCCTTTCCCCCTCTGATCCTATAACTACTTATCTCTAAAAAGAAGACACACCGAGCCGTAAATATTTCTTCTACCGTACTGCTTCCTTTGCCCTTCCTAATCTATCCTCTCAAGTAACATCACTTCTGCTTTACTATTAAATTGAAAAATGGCTTTCGAAATGATCAAATTTAGCTCCTTTACTACACCCCTACATCTATCATCTTGATTAATCATAGTTTATCTCTCTAGGCACTTCCCGTCCGTCTTTCGTCAACTGGCCTGGGTTATCGCTTCGTCCGGATACCAAGCCTAACATCTCAGAAGCCGGCAACGAGATGTATCTACATGACGAATGGCTCATATAATTACGCCGGACGAGGAGTATAGCCCTTTTGGCCAGAAACCCCGCATCCTTAAAAGCCCCATGGCACGCTGACTAGACATACAGTCTATGGCAGGTTTGATTTGTATAGATCAATTTCTCAGATTGATAAAAGTAGGGTCAAGGCAAAAAAGAAAATTCGATCATCTCAGTGGCTTACTTATGTGCCTATTTATAATATTAAATTTGTATTGGCACTTTCAACCTATCTACCTTTCTTGCAAAACGTTTTAATTCCACCCACCATTCTTTCGTTTTGCTTAACTGACCTACCTCTTCTATATTTTTTGGCCATCTATAACCTATTATAGCTAAATTTCTATTTCCTATTTCCCTAGCTCGTTGTTCTAACCTACATCTAAATAAAATATGTTCTGCATTTTCTTCCTCCTCGCCACATATACATCCTATTTCCTCTACAGTTAATTTGCCTATTTTAGCTAAGTAAGATTTAAATAATCCCCATGTCCTCTAAGCAGCTGTACTACATCTTTATTCTTTGGGAAAAGTTTAGGACAAGAGAAACCGACTTTTCGAATGGGCGAAGATAGAATTCGTTGTAAGGATAGCATTAGGTATTTAGGCGTTTTAATAGACGATAGGTTATCGTGGAATAGCCATATAGATTTTATTACTAAAAAAGGGAAATTATTAGCAAATAGATTAGGAGCTGCAGCTAGATTAACGTGGGGTTTTAGGGGCAATTCTGCAGCTAGGATATACGAAGGGGCGATACAGCCAGGTATCTCGTATGCTGCCGAAGTATGGGCGGGGAATTTAAAGGTTAGACAAAAACAAAAATTATTAAGCGTACAAAGAATTTTGGCAGTTAGAGCGGCAGCAGCATACAACACAGTATCTACAGAAGCAGCGTTAGTTCTTAGTCAGGTTATGCCAATAGATTTATTTTTAAAATCAGAAGTAGATAAAAACAAAATTTTTAAGAATAGATCGGGGGATAGTTTAGAAAGATTTGGCTTGAAAGGAAGGGAAACAGAAAGTAGAGTAAATATAGGTGATTTAGGACATCCGGCAGATATAGGTAAATTTCAATTTTTCATTGGAAATTTGGAAAAGGAGGATTTTATACAAATATATACTGACGGATCTAGGTTAGAAGATGGTAGTGCAGGGGCGGCTTTTGTAATATATAATGAAGATAGGGAAATTAAAAATGGGAAATTTAAATTAGGATCGGGGTGCTCTATTTTTCAATGCGAACTATTGGCTATTAGAGAGGCATTAAAGTACATTAGGGAGAATAATTTTGCATTTAGGGAATGTACTTTAAATAGTGATAGCAGATCGGCATTATCGGCGTTACAGGGAATGCGGCAACCGACAAAATTACAGGCGGAAACATGGAATTTATATAGGGAACTGTTCGACTCGGTTAGAATTAGATTTAGATGGGTAAAAGCGCATGTAGGAGTGATAGGTAATGAAAGAGCAGATGAATTAGCTAAACAGGCAGCTGCAGAAGTAGGAATTAGGGAAATATTTAACGTTGCCCCTAGATCATTAGTTAAATATAGGATTAGGCAAAATTTAAAGGAGATTTGGAACGATAGATGGAAAAAGGCAACAACAGGTAGATTAACACAAAAATTTGTTCCAGAAGTAGAATTAATGAGGAAAATTGGGAGATTAGATAAAGACGTAGTACAGCTGCTAACAGGACATGGGAATTTTAGATCTTATTTAGTTAAAATAGGTAAATTAGACGAGGGTGAAATAGGATGTACATGCGGAGAGGGTGAAGAAACAGCAGAACACGTATTATTCACGTGTAGGTTAGAAAGTAGAGCTAGGGAAATAGGAAATAGAAATTTAATTAAAATAGGTTATAGGTGGCCATCGAATATAGATGAGGTAGGTAGTTTAAGTAATAGAATAGAATGGTGGGAAGAGTTAAAACGTTACGCTAAAAAAGTAGATAGATTGAAGGCCCCGACTCAAATTTAGAAATTTATAGGCATATAAAATACCATTTTTAATCCCCTCGAAACGCCCTACTGCCTCCCTACCGACGAAACCGACCCACCACCGACGCTTAACCCCGCGGGCTTCGCTTCGAGAGACTATCCTATGGAACTCGAACTCGCCACGGATCGCCCGTCTAGCAACCTCGCCCGAGTAAGAGGGCTGCCCGGGGCTTCCAAGGGAGCGGGGCTTCTGGCAACAATGGAGCTAGACGCCCTGTCCGACGTCGGGCCGTTCGTCACGTAGATACGTCTCGTTGCCGGCTTCTGAGACGTTGGCTAGGTACCCTGACGAAGCAGCAATCCCGGACCGCTCGGGCCAGCTAGCGAAAGACGAGTGAAAAATGTCGGGAGAGAGCGACCGGGAAAGGAGAAGAGACGACGCCAACGGCGACAAGGCGAAAGTCGGTGGGTCGGAGGACTCGGGGGAAGGGACCGGAACGTAAACAGGGGATTTATAATAAACAGTAGGCCTTTAAAGTATCAAATAGGCAAAGAAGCAGTACGGTAGAGCGACCCTCTACGGCTCGGTGCGACTTCTTTTATTAAATAAGTAAGATAGGGTCAGAGGGGATAGGGGTTGGCGGGCTTCCTTTCGCTAAGCGGTTCTGGACCGCTTTGAGATGAACTAATTAATTGAGCAAGTTTATTAATAGCATGATTATTATTATTACAAGCATAGTAGAGAATGTAATGTCGACGAATTAACGTATGATGGAACGTTCTCTACGATGTATTGCGTTATCCTAATCGGATCTCGTAAACTTTCTAAATTTACCTGTACTACATCTTTATCTAGTTTCCCTATTTTCTCTCTTATTTCATTATTTGGAATAAATTTTTGTGTTAATCTACCTGTAGTCGCCTCATAGCTGGTGTTCCAAAGTTCCATTAAAGTTTTCCTAATTCTATTTTTAACTAATGTCCTAGGGGCGACATTTAATACTACTTCTATCCCTTCTTCTGCAGCTGCTTGTTTAGCTAGCTTATCTGCTCTTTTATTACCCTCAATTCCTACATGTGCTCTGACCCATCTAATTTGAATCCTAACTCTATCTGTTACCTCTCTATATACCTGCCAAGTTTCTACCTGTAACTCAGTAGGGTTCCTCATTCCTTGTAATGCTAACAGAGCTGATTTACTATCACTATTTAAAGTACATTCCCTAATTTCAAATTGGTTATCCCTAATGTACTTTAAAGCTTCTCTAATTGCCAAAGCTCGCATTGAAATATTGAACTCCCTATTCCTAGTTTATATTTTTTATTTTCTATTTCTCTATCTTTGTTATATATAACATACGTCGCCCCTGCCAATAATGATGAACAGTATTAAATACGCTAGTAATAGTGAATAGTATTAAACTAATTCCTAAATAAAGTTAATACTTGGGCATTAAAAGAACAGAACAAATTAAAGGTATTAAATAATGAATTAAGACGAAAATAATAATTTTTGTTCAGGTGGATATTAGAAATTTGTATCATAATATGTAAGCAAAACAAATAATGAGAAGTTGGAGATAAATAGTAATAGATTGCACAAATGGTAGCTTAGTTGGATTAGTTTTATTAATAAGATGAATTTGTCGGAACATCAGTAAGAATCCGTTGTTACGCTTAAAATTTGTATTAGTGATCAAAGGAAGAATGATGAAGGTGTTCTGCGTTTGCCAAATAAACGATGAGCGATGTACAGTTTCATGGTTAGGTTTGCAACCACACCTGATGTACTTTTATTAGTGTTTCTAAAGTATTGTAAATTGCTAAGAAGATAATTATTTTGGTACTATGGATGGCGGAGATGTCATCCAGAACCCAAGGAAGAGAAAACAAACAGGAAGGTTGCGTGATGCAGCTAAAAAGATACTCAAACGCACGAAACCGAAGAAGATTGTAAGTGTAAGAAGCTAAAGTGTTTTGCAAACGTAAAGTTAGATGGTCGGCTAGCAATAATTAAGAATCTTAATGAACTATTGACATACGATTTACTAACTCTGTATTTAAGTAGTTTAATTCAGCCGCTTTTAGTAAAAAGAAGGCGCAAGCGAGGCGCGGAAGAAGATGTATAATTTCATAATTATTCGTACAAATATAAAGTACCTGTAATGAAAGATTCAGAACTTGTTGAAATCCCAGTTTGCTACAACGTTTTTCTGCATGGTATAAAACCAAGAAGAGTGCAATATTCAATAAACTGACATCCCATTGTAAAGTACCTTCAGACCAGCAAGAAAAGCACAAAATTTGACCTTATACATTAAAGTCACTGCAGAATAGAAAATTGCATTAATCCTTACGTCAGTCAGATAAATTTTACTTATTAGAAGAGTTTAACACTAAAAAGCTGCATTAAATGTATTATAAGAAATTCCGAGATTTTCCTGTTTCATACCACATCTATCGCAAAGTGTTTATAACCGACTACAATATTGCTTCGGATATCCTCGTTATGACACCTGCAGTAAATGCGAAAATTTTGAAGAAAAAGTTATCAGAAACAGAAAAAAGTTCTCGAGACAAATTATTCAATAGTCATCGTTGATTAATCAATGAAAATAGATTACATAAAACTAAAGCTGTCGCATTTTATACCACAAAAAGGCGAAATTGAGAAAAAATTAAGAAAATGAAAGGTTTTGAAGCAGTTGCTTTTAATTTTAAAAACATATGCTTGTTCCTAACCTCACAACTAATAATGTTTATTACTAGACACAATTAGCAGTTTATTTATTCAATGTGCATTTTCTATTGACAGAAGAGCGTATTTTTTATTGTTATGATTAGACCATTGCAAGAAAAAAGTAGCCCATGAAGTTGTATCAATCTGTCTCTGTTTTGTGATTCTTGTGTTGGATAGAACAAAAATTGCGTCTAGAAACAATTACTGTATTAATTCCGAAACGTGGGCATTTATACCTGGAATGTGATCGCAACATGGCATTAATTCTAAAAAAAATGCAACAGAAGTTTCTGAAGATCTATATGACGCGGTTGAAGACAACAGAGTAAGTAAAGTAATTAAATGTAATCAAAGCAATTGGTCAGTTTCCATAAAGCCTCTTAAAGAAATTTCAATTCAATGAGAAAATCTTAGGTTTTAGATGACGAGGGTAACATTTAATTTAATGAAGCATGGGAGAGAAAAAACAAAAATTAAGAAAACTAAAAAATCTAAAGTGCTTTTAAGACAAAATGGGTTTCTTCTTCCACTGGAAGCATATTCCAAATTATTACTCATACCTATATTAAAATGGAGAATCTTACAGGCAGGAGCAATCCCGAAAATCTTATAAAAACTAACAATTTATCTATTATGGGATTTCTAAGATCTGAAAGATTTTTATTGAAATAAAACTCCAAGAAACTTTGGAACATATCTAAAAATGCTTTACATGTAGACTAGTAGATTTTTTTGTCATAGCACTTACTTTTCAGTTTATTTGTTTGATTTTTTATTTTAATGTATATTTAAGAAAATAACTAAGCTCTCTCCTTGACCACAAACGTGTTGAACCGGTGTGTGCGGAAGGAGAAGTTTCTGATAGTATATTTATGTGTTTCTTGAAAACTTCAAAAATCTTTTATTGATGTTAATGATAGTGGGGCGAGTAGTAGTAGTTACTGTATTAGTGTTTATAGTAAGAATATGACGAATTTGTAAAGTGTTTTAAGTATAAATAGAAAGTTAAAAATTTGTATGTGAAAATGTCAAACAAGATAAAGCTAAGTGATCTTAAAGTAGTGAAAATAAAATCTCAACTTACGAAAAGAAATATCGATCAAACAGGAAATAAAAAAAGAATTAGCTAATAAGTTAAAAACCGTATTGACTTCTAGTTTTTTAACAACAGATAGTGACTCCGAGGAAAGAAATGACCAACTGGATCGTCTAATTCTCAATAACTCTAAAATAAGATATCGGTATCACAATAGAGAAGAAAATGTTGAAATAAGAATTAAGCAATTAAGACGGTGTTTCCAGTTGTTACGTCAAAAAATAGATAACTTAAATCTTTGCAATAAAACAGATACTATGCAGAATCGTGTAATCAAAACGCCAAATACAAATAAACAGATATGTTCAACTTCGCAAATAATTTCCAAACCAAAACGTGTTTCCCCTTATCAAAGTAAATTATTAAATTTTGAATCAAGAATTAAAAATTTAGAATGGGTGGTGCAGTCTTTATGTAAAAAGAACAAAGCGGTAAAAAAACAAATGTAATAGAAAAGAAGAAACAAAAAAATACCTAACAAAAAGATGCTAAAAAGCGCAAAGTAATAAATGAAGAGAAGGGGACGAAAGATATACCGGAAAACGAATTTGAAATGTGTTCAAAGCCAATCCAAAAACATACTCAAGATAGATATAGTGAAAAGCTTTCAGTAACAAAAGAAATATCTCAAAAATCTCAAAAACCACGATTTTTAATTTTAGCAGACAGTCATAGTCGTGATTTGGGAATTATTTGTAAAAATCTGACAGAAGATAAGCTTTTAGTTCAGTGTCTTTTTAAACCTAATGCTTTATTTGGAAATGTGACTTCGGATATTTATGCATTAACTAAGGACTTCAATAAAGAAAGACTACGTGGTTATATTTGCGGTTGCAAATAATGCACTGAAAGAACGCAAACTAAATTGTGATAGTGTGACAAATGTGTTTAAGGACCTACAGAAAACTAATCTTGAGCGTGTTTCAGTGCATTACTGGCATGGACGTGGTGTTTTGAATCAATGCATACATGAAATAAACTGTTCTCCATTTTAAGCTGTTCAACGGAATTCTCATCTTGTTAAATTTATTGATATTAATTCGTTTATAAGTAAAAAGCATTTCACTAATCATGGTTTACATTTGAATCAAAGGGGTAAATACATTCTATGTAAGTGTATTGTGGAGTACGTTTTCAAAGTTAATAATACTTTGGAAAATAATTATGCACAAGAACAAGATAACCATTTCATCTATCAACAACATTTAATTAAAATAATGAAGAAAATTGGTCTTGTAATGTCAGAGAACAATCTGTGAATCATGATTTTTAACGGGCCAGTGCTCAAAGGTATGCAAAAGTCCCGTCCAGACCAATGGTAGATGTTAAATCCCGTAGCTCATGCCGCAGATGGGGTGGATTCTCAAATAAACTTGGCTAATCTCTCACAAAGAGAAGCTCACCGTTTTCCTAAACTCTTATTAAACTAATAAATGGTCGTCAAAGAGGGCGCCAGCAGTCGTAGATCGAAGGGTTCTGGTGGTCGGTCACGCGACTACTCGTGAATCCGACACCCTGTATATAGGCCTCTTACGAGACCTCACCCTGTGTGTAACTTACCTCGTGGAAGCTCTATTAAAACTCGCTCTGACGTTTCACCAATGAGACTCAATACACAAAATAAACACTGTATAAGCACTTGATTTGTCTTACTTAATTTTGCGAAGGAAGTCTTCAG
>VTPC01008181.1:0-45590 GCA_011009095.1 Ignelater luminosus
AGAAGCATAACACCATCAATTCTGATATTAAACGACTGGTTGAGATGCAAAAAGGTGAATCTGGACGAGAATCGTGTAGATGTTCACACGTTGGAGTTATCGACGCTACTCCCATTACAATTCCAAATCTGTGTAGAGGATACAAAGCACATGGAATGCAATTGTCTCTGTTAAGTTTTTTATTTTCATTTCTGAAGTATTTGTACATTTTGCTTTGTTTTGTATGAATGTACCTGTTTATTGGGCACTTTTTGGAATTTACGTGCTTATAAATAAGCAAATGTGTTTTTACAATAAACAGTAATTTGTTGATTACGAATTAAAAATTCACGAACTCGAGTAATCAGTTAAATTTATAATTTTTTAATAATCTTAATTAATCTTCATATTGAATAATTTCTTGACTTTTAATTTTGATAAATTCCTTGATGAGAGAATTCTCTCTTTGACATAGCGAAAGCGTTCTCATCTTTCCTTCAGTTTTTGAAATTATCTTATGGGCGATATGTCGTTTTGGACTTTTCTGGTGTGGGAATTCCTTGATGCAATGATCTCGTGATTAGCAATTAGTCCTCTGCTTCTATGCATACTGTTCTTTGGTTCTATCAATCTTTGCTTAGCATTTTTATTAGCATTTTTAATAATTTGTCAGTATATCGTGTGCAGACATTTTTTCTCAAGCTTTCTTCCTTCTTTGTCTTGAAGACTGTTTTCAGGGTTGTTAAAGAACTGGTCTCTAGGGCATCCACACTCAAGATGTCCGTGTTGTTGGTGTTTTATAGGGATCACGGCTAGTCTTGCTTTTCTTACGATAATATTTTTGTTGTTGTAGTTGGGGTTCTGGGTGTTTTTGTATTTTTTGTTCCCCACACTCAGATTATTAACAATGTTATTTGCATTTACAACCTGGTTTCTCTGACGCGGCGACTATTAAGCCTTTTCGACGAGATTTAGACACTTCTGATCTCAGACCGCCTCAATCTTTCTCAAGGTTTGAAAGATCCAGGCAGTCTAAACATCACCACAGCAGCTACACTACCTGAATGTACACCATCAGATTAAGATTCCACTAAACGAACGTCAAATATCATTCATTATTATTGGTCACTTTAGCTGGAATTTTGCAACCTCTGATCCCACGAACTACCTGCACTACCTATCCGACTGCCCATTCTGAGTTTGGGAAGTTAGGATTGTCTGGAGGACTCCACAGTAAGAGTTGTTTACAGCCACCAAGGCCTGATTTGCGTACTCCCCAAACGTTGTGCTGTTGTGAGCTGCCAAAGTCACCGATATACCAGCCGTCCGTCACTGTATGATCCCAAACGCCAAAATTTAGTCATTTACAAAATTTAGAAAACAAAAACATAGATGCAAATCTCATTGAGGCAATAAGAAGTATATAGAGAGAGACCTACAATCAGATAAAAACAGATAACTAACTGCCAGACAAATTTGCAACCAAGGTAGCGTACTGAGCCTCCTATTATTATACGCACAATGAACAGCACGATCAAGAAATGCCAAGAAAGAATAGAATAGTTCATAATAGGATATAAAAACCTACAACCATATACCTTGCATGTACCTTTGCAGATGACATTGTATTATTTGCTAACTCAGGGAAAAATGTGCAAAAGAATTTAAGAATATGGAAAGGAGTATTGGGAGCATATACATTATTCGTAAACACAATTAAAACAAAGACAATGGCAATAAGTAACCGAAACATAGAAGTCAATGTGAAAATAAATGACGAAAACATAAAGCAAGTGAGCAGCTACAAATATCTAAAAACCACAATAAACAATAAATGTTATGTAGACAAGGAGCTAAATAAAGAAATAGAAGCAGCAAACGGCCTATAGAGAAAGTCTTTGGACCATGAGTGCAAAGACAAAGATACATATACAGAACTATCTACCTCCCGGTACTACTACATAGAACAGAAAACTAGGTATTAACAGAAAACCAAGAAAAGATGGTGCAAGCAGCTGTAGTTGGAGTGCAATTGGTCTAGAAACATTGGAAAATAGAAAGCTGGTATGGTTTGGACATGTGGTGAGAATGGCAGAAGACAAACAAGTCAACAAAGTGTAGGAAGTTAGACCTATAGGATAGAATTAAACAGGGAGACCAAGAGAAACCTTAAGCAACACATTAGAAAGATTCTAAATGAGCAAAAATAAAGTTGGAACTCAGCGAAAGAACTAGCAAAAGACAGCAGGAAATGGACAAATTTCGCAACGAAAAAAAAGAAACGTTTTAATACCGCCAACCGACAGATGGTTGCTGGTCATCTGCTTTCTGCAGGCTTGACTTTTTCCCAGATAATTTATAACTGTCACCCAGTCAGATCTTGTTTCTCTAAACTTTTGCTTGACCGCATCGTATGTTCCCAAAAACATTCTGTACCCCTCCCGTTTCCGACGCTTCAGCTAGTCTGCTAGCAGTTTTTTTATAAATATAAATAAAAGTATAAATAAAAAAGGTTTTACATAATAGGTTTGTTAACAAAATACTTACCACATTTTCAAAACGAAAAACATGAAATGCAAATTCTACAAGTATTGCTATAGTTCCAAACGTTCTAATATGCAGTATGGTATTTGAACCATTATCAACCGTATCGTTTGCCCATAAAACAATCAGGATATAAACGTTAATAATTAAAACCAATACAATCAATGTAAACCAGTAAATAGCGCTAGGACTAATAAATTTCTCGGCATTCTTCAAACAATGGATCAAAGCTGTATAGACCCTATTCAATTTTCTAAGACGTATGTCTAACGAAACCCCTCCATCAATATTGTTAAGATGATTATTCAAAATTTGTTTTAAAACATCTTGCCAGGATATTAAAATTTTTCTAAATAAAATAACTTCAGTAATTAACTGGAAGGTAAGTAGAATTTCAATAAATGTTGCCATTACATTAGCATTGATGATTACTATTTCTGATATGGTCTCAAAGTTATGCGCAGAAATTTCCCAGTAAATCAAAATCAAAATTATTAAAATGATAACAAGACTATAACATAATCCCAATCTACTTATCTCTTTTACTCTTTTATTGGGTAACAAAACCTTAATGTGATATTTTGTAGAATTCTTTACAATCCTAGCCCAGGTATTTAAACCCGTTGCTCTTAATTTGCTTTTAAATAAGCCTGTAGTCATAATCTCTAAGCTCATGATGCAATATACCGCTGTCGCTATGTGTTGCAAGCCAATAATCTTGTTATATGTTTTTAGTATCGCATCTATATAAAAGAGTAATGCTAATATTAAGAAACATATCACCATCAATTCTGGTATTAAAAAAGTAGTTGAGACGTAAAAATACAAATTTGAACGGGACTGGTCTAGATGTTCACACGTTGGGATTATCGACGATACTCCCATTATATTTCCAAATCTCAATAGAGGATATAAAGCACAAGGAATACAATTTTCTCTATTAACTTTTCTGTTTCTATTTTTGAGATATTTGTACATTTTGCTTTATTTTGCACCTATAGGGTTGCTGCGTACTTGAGTGGATGTTTTTCGAAGTACAGAAATAATGAGTTTTTAAAGTAAATAGTAATTTATAGATTACAAATTAAAAATGCAGGAACTCCAGTAATTAATTAAATTTGTAGGTGTTTTTTAATAATCTTAAAATGCCAGAAAAGTCTTATTTCTATTTTGTGTCTGTGGGTAGCGCCATCTGTTGGTAATACCATCAAACAACCATGCTAATAGTCTACAATGACAAAATTTGGTTTATCACTGAGGATAATTTAAGAGCTGAATCAGAAACAAAGACAAAGTACGCCTTTTAACATTTGAGAGGCTGGTGTCCAAGAGTCATGCTGTCTATGTCCACGGATAAAACGACTTACGCCTTAATAAAAAGAAGTCACTCTAGCGACCCCACCCTGTGGCTAGAGTACAAAACAGAAAAATCGCAAAATATTTGAGATTACAGTAGTCACACTGATACAATTTGGAAAGCTAAGTTCGTTAATGCAAAAGATCACAATTATGGCACAGTGCCAATACAAGACTATTTATCCAAGCGTGGTTTTGGAGTCAACTCTCAACATAGGCATACAGTCTAAGATTTATCAGCTAAGGGAATAAGTGATCCGTCTCACAGGTACATACCAACAAAAAACCACACCACGGCAGCAACAGACATGTCTCCTGTCGATTTCAAATTTAAAAAACAAACCTTCATGCAGCAGTTAAGTTAAAGCAAGCTAGAAAATAACGAAACAATCTTACATACAATAAATGCAGCAACAGGAATCTAATTAAAAAATAAAGCACTAGAAGGTCATCAAATGCAATAGTCATGTCAAACAAAGCAACACCAATATTCTGAATACTTAGAAATTAACAATAATCAGTAGTTAATCTGCTGTGGCAAACCCTAGAGAACCTCGAGAATCGAAGTAGCTAAACTGATCAAGATTTAGGGTGGCCAACCTAAAAGCAAACAATTCTGTATAATCTAATGGTTTTCTAAACTATAATTTTATTGTCAAAATAGATAAATGAAAAAGGTATCCTTATCCTTCTCTTAAAAAAAATTAAACAGTTGATGATTGTAAATTTTGTAAGGGAAAACTTACAAAGTAGTTTGCTGTAATAGACTGATTCTAAAATACTAGGCTAAATTCCTGTTTGACCGTCCCGTGCCTTTACGAAAGAGGTTCTACCCACCCCGTTTCCAACATTTTAGCTAGTCTGGTGGCAATTCTTTTTTGGCCGAGAAGTTTCTCACCAAAAATTTAAAAAGATAAAAGTTTGTCAAGACAGCTCAAACATTTAGATTCACTATACCATATAATAACTAAAAAAAAACCATCTTACCACTGTTTCAACTCCCTGGGTTATAGATATAAAATATACTACAAAGAAGATGGTCACAAAATTTCTTGTAATTAATGCCATTCGATCACTCAAATTATTACCAAAATCCATCATTGTCATATAAAGAGTAAGAATGATCAATCCTACCATTTCTAACCACAAAAGTAAAACTGTAGGATGTGAAGACTGATTCAGATGTTCAAAATTAAATTTCAAGCTTGAATATAAATTTCTCAATCTTCTCAGATTTTCTTCTAGCGAAATATCTTTGTTGAAAAAAATATCTTTCTGTTCAAACTGTCTAGTTAGAACTCGTTTGACTTGATTTAAGCATTTCTTAAAAAACACTTTATATAAACAACCTCTAAGTAGCCATTGGGAAATAGAAGCTGCGTGAATATATTTGGTTAAAGCCACAATGGCTGTTTTAAACATCAATAGGTCTGTATCGGTCACTTCATCAATACTGTGGAAAAAATTAGAAAAAGATGATGATAGAAGTGCAAGTTCGCTCAAGACTGTCACAAGTATGAAAACGTAACTCTTTATAATAAACTGTTTGATTGTTCTGGGACTTAATATGCATGTAAATCCATAGTGACTCTTATGCTTTAAGATTTTCACGAGTCCATTTAATTCGGTGATCTTCAATTTGTATTTTGCCAGTCCCGTTAAAGAAAATCCAAATGACGCCACGCTAGAGATCAGTTGAAATAATACCTTTGACTGATTTTCTGCGGACTGTAACATGGTATGAACACATATTAACATGTCTATTATTACTGGCAATAAAATTATTATTGATAGTAGTTTCAAATTAAAAGATTTTTTGAATTCTGTATTTGCTGATGGTATTATTGAATGTGGACACTGCAATGATATTGATGAACAGCCGGAAAGTGATCCTAAAACCCATAGAGGACGCAGTAAACAAACAACACAGTCACTGGGAAATTTAAAATTTTTTATCATTTCTTTCTTATAACTTCTTGTTAGGTCAAAGAGCGATTGTTATAGTAATGGTAAGCTTGGTATCGGTAATCGTATGATATGATATTTTTCAATATCACAAAAATTCAAATAACAAAGGAAGTTCATTAATACAATTAACGAAAATGGTAGAGTAATATTGTTTATCGAGAAGCTATAAAATGAAGTTAGCCATAATAGTTAGTATGTTTAGTACAACAGAATACAACTAATTTGAAATAAATTGTTTTCTTATTTCTTGTTATTTTGCTGTTATTGACAATTTAGGCAAGTACAAAAACAACCAAAAGTCATTCCAACTTATTCAGTCTTCCTTTCGTATCTCGTAAACCCTTGTGAAGTCTTGTGACCTTGCCAACTAGAAAGGACTGAACTGATTTATCACCCATGAGATAGCTTCGTCCGTTACCATAACTCAAACAAACTGTACCATCTCTTTGAAATTCTTCCCGGGTTACTCTCCAGGGTTTACCTGACCTGTGTATCGATCTTAATAATCTGTTTTCTTTAGCAATTTAATAGTTTTAATCAATCTAATAAATTATCAAGGTGTTTAAAAATTTTTCTTCCCAGTTTGCTATTTTGTCATGAAATCTAAGGATCTTTGATATTATCTCTCCAAAGATATCAAACTCGTCTTACTGATCTTAAACTTTTTGTTACTAGTGTGTAGTGCACAAAAGTTTCCAGTTGTTGATTACAGTGTCCCTTCATATTTTTGGGCGGTTTTGAATGGGTCGAACACATGTTACCTAATGTTATGTGTTTTGGGGATGGTGTTAGCAGCTAATCCAAGCGGTCCAAAATTCATCTCTGCCTATTCCTAAGAGAGAGGTTGAAGTATTGCCTTCGGACTTAATACATCCAGTAGCCTTCTGATGGTTTCGCTTCCCTAATGCTTCTCGGGACACTCTCTTGATAGGTTTGCAGGTCATCAAAATCCTTTTGTTATACTCCCGCATGGGATGGTAAATCAAAAGAGACTTTTTTGCAACTATACAACAAAACAACAATGCGACCAGTGCCTTACTCACCTGCAACAACAACGGTAGCACCTACCATGCCTCCCTTCACTGACTCATTCTACAACAACACTGGCATTATTGCCATCTTCAACCCACAACTTACCGCTCTGCATTCAACAAGTATGACTACCATCACTTTACTGTTATTGCTTTTAATAAATCTCTCTTAACACCCAGGCAGGAAAGAAGCTTTGCTTCTAGAACGGCCTCCAGATCTTTCGAAATCGGTAACAATGAATAAAGAAGTTTTAATAAAGCTATATCGATTTAGATAAATAGAAAGGTCTTGGTTAAACTGAAAGTTCATTGATGATGTAGATATCTTAAGAAAAATGAAACGCTAAAGCAAAGGAAATAGAAAGAACGATTTCTGGTGGTATGGTAAATGAAAAGTGCCTTAGAAGGACCAAACATATAGTGTGGTGCAAACCAAGCGTAAACAAAGTAACAGGAACAAAGTTTTCAAAAGAAAAGATGGATTTAGCCCAGATGAAATTCAGAGGAAATGGCAGGACAGATAGGTAAACAAAAGGAACATTTCAACAGACCATGATACTGTCCTTGCTTAAGTGCGAGTAATGCATTACATAGTAATATGATATTTTTTTACTGTCTCCCCCCCATTCATCTTTTGAAATTTTAGAATACGTTTCATCTGTAAATTGAAAAGATCAACGCAATTGGGAAACTCTCCTATGCCATTCGGTGCATACCAAGCAAGTTTTCATACTATATAGAACAAAGCCGTGTAAAAGCTTTAGACTGCTGTTAAGACCAATATGTCAACATGAAATATCTCGAAGAAAAACTCTCCAAGTGGTTAACAAAGAGTAAGGCCTTGTGTGTGCACTCACCTTTTGGAATCTGGTCATAAATGAATTATTGCAATTGTTTGGCGTAAACTACTAAATAAACATGGCAATAGCTTCTTCGATTGCAGATATAATAGAAACGACTAAAGATATGGTCACGTAGGTTCTCGTATTTAATGCCATGCGATCGCTCAAATTATTACCGAAATCCATCATAGTCATGTAAAGACTAATAATGAGCATTCTTATCAATTCCAACCACAAAAGTAAAACTGTAGGATGGGTAGATTTATTTAGAAGTTCAAAATTAAATTTCAAACTTGAATATAAATTTCTCAATCTTCTCAGATTCTCTTCGAGCGAGGTACCATCGTTGAAATGGATAACTTCCTCTTTAGATTGTCTTGTTAAAACTCTTCTGATTTTATTTAAACATTTTTTAAAAAGCACTTTATATAAACAACCTCTTAATAACCACTGAGAAGATGCCGCTGCTTGGATATATTTGGTTAAACCCACAACTACTGTTTTAAATATTAATAAGTCTGTATCGATTACTTCATCAATGCCGTGGACAAAATTAGCAAAAGATGGCGATAACAAAGGATTTAATTATTTTGGGATTTAATATTAATGCAAAGCCATAGTGCCTCCTACATTTTAGGATTTGCGCAAGTCCATTTAATTCAATGATCTTTAAATTGTATTTTATAAGCCCTGTTAAAGAAAAACCAAATGATGCTAAGTTCACAGTCATTTGAAATAGTGCTTTTGACTGATCTCCTGGGGTTTGCAATATAGTACGAATACACAGTAGCAAGTCTATCATTACTGGTGATACGACTATTATTGATAACAACCTCCAAATAGTAGATTTTTTAAATTCTGTATTTGCTGATGCTGTTCTTGAATGTGGGCACTGAAATGACATTGACGTACAGCCCGAAATCCATCCCCAAACCCATAGAGGACTCAGTAAACAAACAACACAGTCACTGGAAAATTTGTAATTTTTTGTCATCTTGAATTTTATGAGTTCAGTAAGCAATGGTTGTAGTACCAGTAAATTTGATATCATCAAGACAAAAAATGATTAGTTCTTTATCGGATATATCTGTTCAATAGAATTGTTAATTTTAGAAAACTCAAATAACGAAGAAACTTCATTAATAGGATTAATGGAAATGGTAGAGTAATATTGTTTGTTTAGGACTTATAAAATGAGGTTAGCGATAATATTTGGTATTTAGTACTGTAGGCAAGTCGTAAAATGACATATATGTTAATTTGAAATAAATTGTTTTTCTACTTCATTTATTTTCCCGTTATTGACAATTTAAGTAAATACAAGAAAATCAAAAAGAAATAATCAGATTTTACACTGATTGTTAAATTTTGGAACTGATCGATAGTTTAGTCAGCCAAAAGGTGATAGATATTCAGTCCTATTTGAATCCGACAGTATGGTCTGGTTCTTAGCTTAATTATAGATAGTCTGTCTGTTGTGTCTTGCAAATCTATAGATATAGTCCAGACTGCTTGCTTCCTTAATATTCTTAGAAACGGTTCTCATTCTTCATTGTTGCAGCAGCTGTGCAAAAAGTATCGTCACACTTGTGAGTAAATTGTTGGTTCTGGTTAACAAATTGCAGTTGTTCTAAACTTATGAAATGCCAAAATTCTGCAAGGGTCATTTTCTTATACTAAAAGTTTTTTGGGTCCTCGTTTTAGAAATGAAATGTCAAGGCTTTTCTAATCAGACCTGAAAGTATTCCGTCTGATCATGTCGACTAAAAGAAATTGAACTGATTTTCTGCCCATGAGATGGTTTCATTCGTTACCATAATTTTAGCAAACTGCACTGTTTCATTAGAATTTCTTTTTAGTCACTGTCCGTGTCACCGTCTACAGCTCACCTGATCTACGTGCCAATTTTGGTTTTTAGTTTAATAGTTTCATAAGTCTGACAGATACTATCACAGTGTTTAAAAATTCTTCTTCACAACTGGCTGTTTTTCCTACTTTTAACGGCATTGTTTATAGCTTGTTTAGATTTATATATAAATACCGATAAATAAACTTTTCCATTATGAGATTCTTCGAGCTCTTGTTGCCTTGTGTAAACAGGCTTTTTCGTAGAAGTAATACGAGTCTTTAAAGTAACTATTCACCTTCTCTTTGAAAAGTCCTTTCTAAAATTAGTGAAATAACTTCCAGTTTACAAACGTCGCCTCATATCCAATTACTAAGTAATCCAGCAACCCATCGAAACTGTTTAAAAAAAGTGGTGCCTTCTCGTTTAACTAGCATCGTTACCTTGCCATTCTATACCAAATAAACGGACACAAAGGCAACAAAAATCATCATTCCACTACGGCATCATCACGTCATCTTGTTTCCATCAATTTTACTACAAGTATGTAGTTTTGAAAGAAAGCCGACTTTTAGCAACATTAAACCACGAACTTTTTACAAAAACGAGGTGATATCAATTGATAGATAACTAAACAATTTTTGGCTGAATAGGTATCACATTAACAGGAAAAGTTCATTGAAGGTGCAGACACGTTACAGAAAATGCAACAAAGGCAAAAGCGAAAGAAAAAACCATCTTGTTGGTGCAAATAAGTAAAAAATACTGAAGGTTCAAACGCGGTAAAACATGTGTAGTATTAGAGAGAAAAAATAGCAAAAGAAACTAAAAATATTCCTACAAACCAGCTGAAGTGACACAAATGAAGTCTTCAACGTATTAAGCACGACCAAGAGAAAAAAGCAATGCTAGTCAACTTAACCGAGATGATAGAGATATTCGTAGCGTTTTCTGTTAGACAGTCATGAAAGTTTCATGCGTTTGCCTGATTTGGTACTTTTTTGAGAATCAGCAATGCGTTACATGATCATATGATTATTTTAATTTGGCGATAATGCGTTTTTTCAAATTGGATATTTTGCAATTGCTCTTTAATTGGTGACAATTTTCTGCAAAGAATAACACTAAAGTGAAGACACTTATGTACAGTTAGCTCAGTTAGTAGAGCACAAGACTCTTAATTTCAGCAAAAAAAGGCTGCATAGTCCTTTTGATGTGGATATGATTTTGCAAGAGTTACTCTATAGTATTCAAACTTTCTACAGTACGTTGTTCGATTCTATTTTCTGTGTTTACATACTCAATAGAGTCCTTTACTTCTGATTTTATTCAGTATGTCTTAACATCACAGTTTCCTGATATTAATAATATTCTTTGATTGGGCTATTACTAATTTATTATTTAATTAATGTTTAGAGCAAGTATCATCAATTCAACAATTATGTTATGTAATATAATCAATACGTATAATAGATATATAATAAAAAAACATTCACATTTGTTGTTTTTCTTTAGTTCTACTATTTTGTCCATGACGCACGAAATTGTAGTGCCACTAGAACATACGTTACAACTGTTCCAGAAATCTGAAAAGAGACAAAATATTTAAATAATTAACCAGTTATCACATGCATTACTTACAGATGCCAAAAGTCTTGTACCGACTGTGAATATGTCTGAGGCTCTCAGTACTGGTTTTTGTATAGTCAAAGTAGTGATAAGCATTTCCACCTACGAAGAAGTTTGAATATTAATAAAACATTTAAGATTTAATTAGGAAAACGTACCTGGGCTGCCTCTGCAGGGCTTAGTTTACTGATTGGATATTTGAATAAAAATGATAAAATATCTTCACTCTGAAAACAAAAGAGATAAAGTATAATTAACATTATAGTTGTCTATGGGCAAAATAAAATAACTAAAAGAAGTCAACATACTTATTTCCTAATTAAACAAAACTGAAAATATAGTTATAACAATAATATACTCAAAAGATCAGTATTGGCATGGAGATTCTCAGCCTTACCACTCTATTAACTCTTTCGGCAGTGTTTAAATAAAAAATAATAAACACAACGACACCATAGGATGCTACAGCTAGGGAGATGTCATTATCACTATCAGTGCTGTACATTAGTGACAGCATATAAAAACTACAAATCATACCAACTAGAGTTAGACTCCACCATAATAAAATAGTAGGTTGCAAAAAATTATTCAATTGTTGATAATTATATACCAAACTGATATATAAACGTTTCGATCTTTTCAATTCTTCTTCTAGATGAGTTTTCTTTAAGGACCTTACTATTATCAACCTTTTTGAAGTACGTTGTTCTTGCTTGATTGATTTCTTTAGGTGATTTATGAGAATCTTTTGAATGTGTTTGATGCATTTCTTAAACAACACTGTGTATAAACAGTTTGATAACATGGACTGAAACATGCTGATGGATTGGCTATAATTATACATTAATGTTGCAGCTGTAAAATGTAATAACATAAATGTATTGGTAGTTTTGTAAGGTGATGCTACTGAATACACTATAATATTTGCTGCACCGTATATAATCATACCAATAATAACGTAGCATCTTTTCAAGAATAATTTTGTCGTTTTGAAACTTAACAATGTTGGAATTTTATAATAATGCCGATTTTCAATTATAGAAGTTATTCCATTTAGTTCCAGCATTTTTTCTTTGTAGTTAATCGTTCCTGTGATAGCAAAACTGAGCGATGAAATACAGAATAAAAATTCAGAAAATGTGAATAACTTATTTAAATGATCACCAGGAAAGGTATACATTTTATAGCTGGCAAATAAAGCGTGTCCAATGATTGATAGACAATATATTGTAGAAATTGTTAGAAGAATATTAGATTTTGAAGCTTTAGCAGTTTTAATTGAATTTTTAGAATGAGGACAATTAAAAGACATTACGGAACTTCCAGAAATCGAGCCTAAAATTAATAGTGGATACAATAAACAAACTACGCAATCACTGGGTACATTTAATTTCATTTTTGGTTATGTTGCCGTTTCATGAAAAATTGTAATACTAAACCCTGCAGGTGTACCATTTAATATCATTAGAACTGTCATCATTATTGTGCTTAAATAAAGAAAATAAAATCCAATAATTTGCAGGACGTTCTAACATGATAGTACTTATTTGTTTTTCATCATTTATTAAGCTTTACTACGATTATTTATTTTTAGATATAAATATGCTTATTACAATAATATGAGGCTATAGATTTCTATTGTAAATATTTCAAAATTCTATAATAGTGGTGTCTAGTGTTTAAACGTGGAAGCAGAAATTATTCCCTTTCTCATTTCATTGTTTAAAAATTCTGTATATTTAATTTAATTAAGAACTGCATTTTTAATCTAAAAAGTGTGAAAGTCGTTAGATTCTTAAATAAATGTTTCAGGAGTACTTTAAGAAATACATAAACAGTCTGAGTTTTAGTTGTTTTATCTTGGAGAGTTGACTGTCAATTTTTGCTTGCGAAATTCATTATAATTGAGGGTTAATAGTTAAAGTATCATGTTAATTGCTGGTTATTGTAAAATACAATTTTCAATCAACAATAAAAGTTTCTGAATGCACCTGATTTAATTGAAAAGTCCAGTGGCGCCCGTTTAAATAGGTAATTGAGTTAAATTAAATTTTTTCCTAATTTTAAAGGTGTATAAAGCTAGAAGCTTTGATATGGGTAAAACAAAGTAAAAATTAAGAAAGTATTAAATAACAAGTGTCACAGAATTTTGAAGAAAGCGTCGAAGATGGAATTAGCAAAAAAAGGAAAAGCACAACCTTTCTAGCTACAATGGAAGAAGATGTAACATAAGTTTTAACTCCCACAGATTTTTCTAAGGAACGCTACGCCGGAAGTTATGATAGGTGGCTGTGCCAGCTATATTACATTGAAGTATTTTTTAAACTACAAACAAAACTACTCTAGTCTTTTGGATGAGGTCAATGTATCGATACAACTAAGCTAAAGTTGGTGCGACTCGAATAACCTACTTGACCCAAAAGGTCCGACTTAACCAAATAGGCAAGTCGATCTGAAAGGTTTAAATGGGTTGAAGAAGCCGGCTGGCCCAAAACAAAAAAGCTCACATTTAGTTTAAAAGTTTGTTTAATGCAGATTTGTTAGCGTTAACTTTCTATAAATCAAGAGGGTTTGCTCATCGTCTTAATTCAAAAGGCAGTTGGAAGAAAAGAATGAGGCTGTTTTCTTTTCTGAGGAAAACAACATTCCAGATTATTTCAGATTAATTGAGAAATTTAAAAATATCAAAATATTCATTGTAAACTAGATCGATATAAGTTTTAGAAGTCAGTGTGGCATCATCTCCTGTTGTATAGGCCACCATCCATCACCATATACAATTTGATAATGAGGATGTCTATCATTTCTAGTCACAAAAATTACAGAAAATATTGAACTTTATCAGATAGAGTTTAATTTTGTAGCAGCTTTTTTAGACGGTAAAGACTTTCTAGTTATGAAGATGCGTCAACCAAGAAAATGGAATAAGGGAAATTGCAATTCTGGAGCACAAAAGATGGAAAGACTAAGATAACGGTACATTGACGTTGTCGATATTTACCAAGAAAGGAGACGGAGCAAGATGTGTGCCAGTTAGATGTCGATGAATAATGAATATCGATGTGAAAGATACATTGGTAGACATGAAAACAGCCAAAATTTAAGCGCTTAAGTGGAAGAACAAGAGCAATTGCTATAGTAATCATATAGATTTACCTGAAGGTAGAAAAATTTTTAGTATCTGACATCATTTAGGTAAAAACCATCTTATGGACCAGCTTCCCGAACAAAGCTATGGTGTCATACTAAGGATCAGACCATGCACTTCTCTTGCTGTCTAAAGACAAACAAATGCTAGGGATCTTGGTTTAACTGTTTGGACCAAGACAATGACACATATCTTGTTGTTTTATAATAGCAATCCTAGTTCGATCGATTGGAAACACTGATCTTGATTAAAAACAAGCACAAGAGAGCTCTTTAATAGAGCCCAAACCTAAAACACAAGGAGCATATAAAATCTCATTTACAGAGTATAACAGTTATTAAAAGATCTAGAACGTACAGCAGATTTAAAGATTTTGGAGATACAACTGTCTTTATCACAAAAGTAGAAAAGAAACTGAGAAGAAGACAATAGTGCTAATGCTTCAGGCTTACATTCCGAAATCATTTTAGAGTTACCAGAAGTAAGTGTAACTGGCAAATCGTCTCACGTATGGTAACTCAAGCAAGAATGAACTAGGAAGTAAATAAGTTTTACCCATTTAAATTTCCAAGGAAAAGTGATTTCTTTCCAACTCTGTTATAACAGGAACCTGCTAGTCTTCAGGCTGCGCAGTTTGTTTAGGGTCAGTTTGATACTAATATACTTGTATGTGCATGAGGGGAATTAAGTTAAACCTAAGTGTAAACCTAATGCTCAAGCCAAGCAAGGTGTACTGCAATAGGTTGTGCAGATGATATAAGCATAGTGAATATATCAAGTAAAAGGAAATGCAGGCTAAACAAAATTGTTCAAGTTGTTCTAATTTCTTGATAACCATAGAGAATATACATCAAGTATGTACCGTTAATTAACAAGTAGCTTACTGAATTAGATCAATAATTGTTAGTCTATATTTCTAAATTTGAAATAATCCGACCTTGACACCTGTAAAAGCATGCTGTTTCAACAACTGTTTTGCGACGACGCAACGCTAAAAAATGGTGGTAGTAACAAGCACCTCTTAACACAACCGAAAAAGACCTTGAAAGTACTGTCATTTTCTGATATGAAAACGAATTTAGTACAACTTCATACAATTCTATGGGGATGGAAGAAAGGTTACGACACACAAGTGACGGAGTTTATTAAGAGGAAGCACTTACTGTCAAAATACTTAGCATTAACAGTTCAATAATATAACAGGAAAACAAAAAAGAGTTTGCAACAAGGTCTGAATAGAAGAGAAACTCAATGCAAAACTATCGCTGTTTTGGGCAACTAGACTTATAAAAGCTTGTTACCACCAGCAAACCACCAACTACATCTAACCGTCGGAAGTTATCGCACAAGTTAACCAAATCTCAGTTCAAATCCCCGTGAACACCAAACCCAACTTCACCTTTGTGCATTCTCATGCCTTCATAATCTCCACCTTTTCATCTGGTGAAGAGATTTCTTTATTTGGCTCCAGCAAATCAAAGACAGAAATGCGAAACTCTTGCAGTGGTCCTGGAACTCCAACGGTTTGCCATGACCGTCGAGCACTTCACATCCCAAAATTGTGTTATACCGCTACTCAACAACTCAACACAGACGATGACGCCAATTAGTTCTTGCTTCCAGTCGACATACCGCCTGACCAGAATACAGCCAATAGCCACCGTGACCTTGGCAGACAATGTGCGCAACGTTCAGTGTTGCTAAAATAAATCATTGCACCCGTAAAAGTAACTACCTAAAAGGCCCGGTTGGGAACGACGATTCGTCTTCAATTGCAACACTGTTGACGGCTTCTTGTACTTTGAAGAAGAGAAAAAATTACATTTTAAAGAAAGTTAGAAAGTCTAACCAAAACCTGCTGATGAGACCATTCAAAATCATAGGATGCGTAAAATTCTGCATGCTGTGCACACTTTACAAAATTAGTCCGACACTTTACAGGCACCAAGACGGTCAGAAACAAATATTCGATAGTAGAGACTTTTAGTTTAAAGAACGCCACCATCACAGAATCTTTTTGGTAATGGATTAGATTTAACTTGCTTTATCTAGTATCCAACCCATGTTTAACTTAAATCAATAGAAAAGTAATTGAAGTAATTCCTTTTCTTCTATTTCAGTTTTTTCAATTTTTGGGGGCTAAGATGGTACTTTTCCAGAAGCAGTCATAGACCTATTTTGTAGATATGTATGAAAAGAGTCGTTGAGCAAAAATTATATGGGACGCCAAGATAAAGTTTTAAATCTACACAAGATCAAATGACGATTGGTAACACTTAACCTCCATTGGTTATATATTTTAATATAAGCTACACTATTTAGTAAAGGAAGTTCCTAGACATAAAGAAAGTCAGACAAAAAAAACAGTTGTTGTTTGGATGGTGAGATAACATTCGATCTACCACTGTCAGAGAGTTGGTAATGTCAAAGAGGATAAAATCCTACCTTTGGTAGTTAGTTTTGTTTGGAGACTTCCTTCTGACTTGAATCTGTTGGCAATCGGTGAATATTTGGTGTTTCTGACTAGACTTGATTTCCACATGTTCATCTTTTTCTGTTATTAAGAAAAACGTCTCTACAGTTGGGTTTTGCCCATTTTGCATATCTCTCTAACTAAGACTGTTTGGTTACCGCTAGATCAACATTCCTAAATATAATGAAAAACTCTGATTTTGGCTATTTTTAGGAAGTTTGATCCGCCCCTAACTAACAATTAATAAAAAGCCAAGATTAGACAATTTGGGCCCCACCATCGAGAGCCCAACAAAATTCTACTAAACACCAAATCTGTTAGTAAAAATCAGGATGGACTAGAACGTTGTTCTGTAGTAATGTTTGGTAAGACCCCCACATGCATTCGTGCACTCTTATTTCAATTAATTGGTTTTACGTCGATGAGAACAAATTGCGTAATCTTCAATTTGGTTGAAAAAGGATTGGCAACACTGTGCAACTAAATAAACAAGAATAATTACTTACCACATTATGGACGTAATCAACAATAGCAATAAATTGTAGAAGTGAGAATACCACAGTGTAACAGTTGAACACTAACATAGCAACACCGACTCAAAAGCTGGATAACATCGAAGGTTGCATAAATGAATTCGACTGTTTGTAGTTTTTAGTCAGATTAATATTGAAATTTAAAAAACAAATGATAAATGTTTCTTTTACAGAGACGGATCTGATAAAATCAAAGTATGGCCTCAATTGTGTTCGATGTGGTGCATGTCTAAAATTTTTATTGGCTTATCTACAGTTTGTAACTTGTTATAATATCTTAAGCCTGATGTACCAAAAGCCTTTAATACCCCAAGTTGCAAATTTGAATTCAATGTCTTGTTTGAACATTTAAAGCGTAATTCTGCTCGACACCTTTTGTATGTATCAAAATTATCATTGAATAAGAAATCAAACTACTTACCACGTTACGAGCATTTTCTGCAATAGACAAGTAAATAATAATTGTAACTATGCTGAAATATGATCTTATCTCTAAGATCGGATCTGAATCTACAACTCCGCTGTAAATCAGCACTACATTGTAACAGCTAAATACTAATAAAGAACTGCCGATCAGCCAACCAAGTAGCAAAGAAGGTTGCAGAAGTGAATTGAAATGCTTATAATTTACAATTAGATTTGCATAAAACACCTTCAATCTCTTAAGCTTCTGTTCGAGCGAAACTTGATTTAAAGTCATCTCTTTAGATGTAACAGCATTTTCAATCTTATCAAATTTATGTAAATGCTCATTTAGAGCATTTTTTATCTGATCAAAGCATTTCAAGAAAAGCTTTTTGTATAACAGAATTGCTGTTAAATACTGGTAAAAGAATATCGATTGAGTAAAAGTAATCAGAGCAAGCAAAAAAGTTTTTGATATTATTAAAATTATCTTCAAGTTAGTTTCTTTAAGGGCAGTAAACAAAGAAAGGTTACTCAGTCCAATGATTGTTGCAAAAACTATCATATAACATCGACGATAAAAATACGTTATTGTTTTCTTATCTATTAATGTATTAAATCCATAATAGTGTCTATTACTGATAATAGCCGAAAGACCATTTAGTTCAATCAACTTTTGATTATTGTTTAATGCGATGGTAATACTCGATAAAACCGATGCTATTGAAAACGTAAGTTTAGTCATCAATAATATCTTTTTATCAAAAGTCTCGCTTGCAACAATATCTTGAATGATGAAAATTATGTTTGCTATCACTGGAAAAATTAGAACAATCGATAGCACTAATAGAGCCCTTGATTCTATGAACTTTGCTGTTAAAGTTGGCTGTTTTGAATGCGGACAGCTCATTAGTAATGCTGGTGTTCCAAAAACACATCCTATTTTTAAAAGTGGATATAACAGACAAACAAGACAGTCTGTCTTTTTATTATTATTTCTAATCATTTGTTTCATTGTTGAATGTTAGTTAGGTTTTGCCTATTAGTGTTTTCAGCTGGTACGTGTTAATAAGTGTGCAGCACAATTTTATTGAGCAACACGCCCTTGTTGACTAGCAAAAACTGTAATAAAAAAATATCAAACGAATGAAATGATTCTAAAAATGACAGCGCAAATAGTACTTCGATGTATATGATAGGAAATTGGAGATAGGAATTTTAATTGTTAATCTATTAATTGCAAGAGTCAACTTTTAAAATAGTTTTGAATTTGACCTTCTCGGTGATTGTTGGACGTTTAACCAATCATGCTTCAAACAAAATGAAATGAGACTCCAATTTAGATTAAATTTTATTAAACGATAAAAAGCTCGGAAAAAAATGCCTCTGAAACTTACAACCGCATAACTGAAATAATTATTGAGTAATCATCTATATTCACAAATTTACCAAATTAACTCAAAATTTCCAATAAGCAAGAAAGTTCAACTGCTTCATCATGTCATGAGATTCCAGAAAGTCCTCAAAAAAAGAAGAAATGACTATTCTTATACTGAAGTCGTAGTAAACCAATAAATTCTCTTGCACGGTAAAGTTCTAGCAAATAAGTTGCAATACGGTACAGTTGTCAGTCAGCAATAAAACAGACCCACGTCCAAAATTCAAGATTGGAGAATCTCGTCAAGACAGTATTCCCTGCTAGTGACGGCTTCCTATGTTCGTTCAAAATTCTCTTGAAACTTAATCAAAAATAAACGTAGACTAGAATGGTAATGTCTTCAAAGGTAACTATTCTGATAGATACGAATCTATTACTGTCGACGATATTATGTATCTTGGTTTTGCAAACATACACAATCTTTAGCTAAAAGGTCTTCTAACCCAGTCTTATGACTGACCAAAGCAAGATACCAATTTTAGAGGATTTTCCTTACCTTCCCCAATTTTTTGCGATTATAGGAGAAAATGCGATAAAACTTCTTTAAGAAACCCTTAATGTACTCTGAACAACGAATAAGTTTACACCTTAATGTACCAAGAATCAAATTCATTGAATGCGACGTTTTCACTAATTTAGTACTCTAATGACCCATTTAAAGTAGATGACAGTTGATCAACAATCTATGTTACTATCTCTGTTAAATTAAATATGAATTTGGAGGTTTTTGTTTGACTTGGGTTTCCGTTGACGATTCTTTCTAGTTCTCGTAGACAATAGACACCTACAAAGATTTTTATTGTTACATTAAGACTTTTACACCTACAGCAAAATCTGGTGCAACAAGATGTATATCTTCAATGATGGTGGCTTGCTTGAAGACGATCTCTTCAATTTATATATATTCTAGCTTAACAACTGGTACATTTTTCATTATGACGTAACTATTAATTCCTAAAACAATGCCCCAGACTGCTTATTTTTGGGTTCTTTGTCGGGAACAATTCATTCCATGGTTTAAAGTACACGCTACGACTCCGGCTTCTACCGTATGAGGAAGGCTTCTATTTGTGCTTCTTGCCGACATTTATCACTGTCACTAGGAGGTGTTCGCATATGCAAATTGCACAAGCTGTTAGTGTTTTCTGTCGTGCAAATGGACTAAGACTTTGATTGCTCCATATCCATCACTTATTCATCCACTACTCGAATCTGTTTGGTATCTCGTCTGGAAAGTTTGGGGGTCTCTAGTCTGCGAGCTGCCTTAGTACATGAACATTGCTTGCCACCTGGAACGGGAACAACAACTTGGTTGGACGACGATATTATGAAGAGTTGGTAAAACCATTACTACTGCTGCCGTCTAATCCACTACGACATTGCACTGCCTCTGACCTAACCTCGATTAGATTCCACCTTGGCGTTGGTCTAGGTCTCGCTGCTAACAGACGATTTTCCACACCTCAATACTACAGTCTACGATTGGTTTCATGCCATTTGATTTGTATGGGTCATCTATCACTATCGTCTTTACTTCCTACGGGTTACTGACAGCAAGTACAAAACCCAGCGATATTATTTTTTAACTAAGTTTGAAAGGAAGCTTTTTTATCTAATAGGCATCTTGGTTTAACAAAGAACCTACAATATCAACGCCAGAACAGTGCAAAATTTAATTATGAAACAGCAAATACAATATTGGAAAACGCTGAAAACACACTTTTAACAATCAAAGACGCTAGTGAACAGGGATTTAATAGCACAGTTTAATTACAATTTCTTGACATGGTAAGAAATGACTGTAAAGTAGTCAAAAAGTAACTTAGTCTGAATTAATCTTGTAAATAGAAGACATATTTATCAGCTATCAATGCCACTGTGTTGCCAAATGGTACGCTCATAAGCGAGATTTCTAAAACCTCTATTTTATAGTTTTAATAAATCATTTAATAGATTACTTACCACGTTATGTATGTATTCCACAATAGTCATATAAATAATCATTAAAACCATGCTAGCATAAGACCTCATTTCTAGAAGCAGATCTGATTCTGCAACTCCGCTATAAATCAGCACCATATTGTAACAGTTAAATGCTAATGTGGTACCACCCATCAAGTAACAAATTAACATAGAAAGTTGCATAAATAAATTCAATTGTTGATAATTTGCAATTAGATTTACATAAAAAGTTTTCAATCTTTTGAGTTTCTCTTCGAGCTGTTCTGAAGTGTTTGTTTTAGCTACTGCAGAATTGTCAATTTTTCCGAATTTATCTAAATGTTCATTTAACAAATTTTTTATCTGGTCCAGACATTTTATAAAAAGTTTTTTGTATAGTAGGATTTCTAGGAAAAATTGAAAAAACCATATAAAGTGAGTAAAAGTAATCATACCAAGCACAATCGTTTTTGATGTTATCAAAATTATGTTTGAATTACTTTTTTGAAGAGTTGCATACAAACAAAAGTTACTCACTCCCATGCATGACAGAACAATCATTATATAATTGAGACGTTTGAAGTACGTCATTGTTTTTTTATCTATTAATGTGTTAAATCCATAATAGCGTCTATTGTTGATAATAGCCGAAAGGCCATTAAGTTCAATCAGCTTTTGCTTATTTTTTAATACGCTGGTAGTATTAATTATAACCGATGCAGCAGAAAGCATAAGTTCGGTCGTCAGTAATATTTTCTTAGTGCAAATTTTGGTTGCAAGAATATCTTGAATTGAAAAAATTATGCTTGCTATTTTTGGAAAAATTAAAATACTCGATAACACTAATAGATTCTTTGACCCTATAAACTTTGCTGATGAAGTTGCTTGCTTTGAATGTGGACACCTCTTTATTAAAGCTGGTGTTCCGCAAATATAGCCCACTTTTAAAATTGGATGTAACAGGCAAGCAACACAGTCTGTTGTTTTATTTTTATTTCTTATCATTTGTTTCATTGTTGAACTAATAACTGTGTTGTACCAACTTTACACTTTTTATTGCGTTTTAATAAGTGCGCTAATCAATTTTATTCCATTGAGCAACACACCTTTATTGAGTAATGAATATTATCTTGACCAATAAAAATATCAAATGCACTAATTATTCTAATAGATAACAACAGATAATATGAAACATAATTTGAGATGGAAACTTTACTTGTTAATCCATTAATTGCAAAAGTTGACCGAATCGGGTGTAAAGTTTAACCTTCTCATACTTCAAATAAAATGAGATGCAATGTTACAAGCCCGAGGGTATACTATGGTGTATCAATACTAGAAATTCCCCCCATTCAGGATATTTAATCATGTCTTGTCCAGCTGCCTTCTGGCAACCTTCGTTTTGGAGAGCGAAGACCCAGGAGCAGCACCGGCCAATACGGTCCGGTGTCCCTATCCTTTTTCACCTGCGTACGTTGCTATTGGCGCGGGTGCCGCTTTTTTGCTCTCCCGGGTGTCCGCATTCCGAACGCGTGGCAGGCTAAGGCGTAAGTAGCTTTGACGGCCCCGACGTCCATTTTTGCCACTGCCATAGTTTGTTCCTAGCGACCGTTACAAGGCTTACCCCTACTATTGGTTCTCAAAGCCATTTGTATGCCGCACACATCCATTTCGCGAGTGCAAACTCTCCTTCTGCTTTCGCTGTTCACTTCTTTATCGCATCTTGCTGCATTCAGCCTCTGAAGACACCGCCCGCAACAGTCAATGCATATCTAACCATCAACCGACCTTTAACTACAACTGCATACATTGCATAACACCTGGACTACATACAGTTTCATCAATCAACTGCTCATGCAACACCTGGGTTTATGTATTTACTCCATCCATCATTTATACTTTGAAATACAAATTCCGACGTGCCATCCCGCATCTGCAGCGTTCTCCGCTGGTACATCCTACGCCTTTTATCAACATCATCATCAATATCCACGCCCATTCTAATGACGGCCGATCGATACTACAGGTACAGACGTCAACCCCCGCCGCGCTCTTCAATTCCAAGTTGCTTCGACCTCATCAACCATCCCATCCCATCTCACTAAGTTCCATCCGTTAGTCCAATCTGGAGAAACAAGAACGAGGAACGTATCTACCTCGCAATTTTATTCATCCACATTCTTCGTCCAAAGAAGTACCAGACGATACCCAAAACGACCTCCCGCCTATGACGGAAAACTAACGCTGAGAAGCAAGCAAGCAAGCAAGATCGATTCAGGTGGTACTCGCTCTGGGTGGTGCTGTGGTGGAATGCGAACACAAAATCAAAGGCAAACGAAGAGGCTGGTTGTTGTCTCGGGAATTGTCCTAGACCTCTTAAATGCGACCGTTCGCGAAGACCGCTAACTATGTCTCTCGGTAATCACTTGGCGGAAATAGGAATCTGTATACGAGAGGAATATCAAGTTGTTGGCACGTTTTATGAGAACAAAGGGGGTGCTCGAATTTTTACGTTTCCTATGCGGAAATGGAGGTGAGATTTTGAGAAACTCGTAATTTTGAGTTGAGAACGCAAAGATAGTTAAAACGTGACTGAACTATTAATGTCTATAGACTTAACCAAACTACACAGATTCTGGATTTTGGGTTAACTTTTACTATTTGGCCGAACGCTTGAATGCAAGATAATTTTTAACCACGTCGGTCTTTGACGTTATAGATAGGTTTTGTAACGGAAAAAAGTCGAAAAAGAAGCATAATGCCCGTCACGGATGTCGGAAGATGTGCAAGCCTATAGCTCAAGTCGAAGCCGGGGTGGTCCTAGCTAAACTTACATTAACAAAAAGAAAAAGAAAGCTTACACAACCAAAACCTTTTGACAAGTTTAAAGGATGTTTCAAATTAAGGGCGCCAGAAGCTGAAGGTCATAGGAACCCTAGGCCAGTCCACGCAGCTTCTCGTAAACTAACACCCTGCATATGGATTCTTTACGGAACAACACCCTGTATACAAGTGGCTCTATAAAATATCACTCTGTATACAGATAACTTTATGATACATTTGCAATGAACACTTCACTTATTAAAGATAAATTTTGCAATGAAACTTAACGCTTTGAACACTACAATGTGAACCTGGAACCTAACTCACAAGTTGCGGCCAAATCAGAGACCGCCGGCATTCTCTATTACGGCAAAGATTTACACGACTTTGACGAATTCAAGCGTCTTTCAACACAAATCCGTAACAAACAAAATTCACCAAAATGCACCACGTCAACCACAAAAAGGTGAGTTCGCAGCCAATAAATGTTGTGACAAAAAGACATGTGGACCCAACACCTCACAAAGGTAACTATATAAAGCACATAACGCGCAACTGGTCTCGTTGAGAAACCAAGTTCGACTCTGACCAGAAATACTAAATAATTTTATACATAACAAATGTGATACAATAAAAAAAGCCAGTTGTACACTGTACCAGGAAACGAAACGCAGATGCATTAAAAATGGAAAGTTACCAAACATGATTGTTTCAATTTAATACGACATTTTATAAAATCATATCCCAGCATTCCTTCTGGCGACATAAATGTAAATAAACCCGAATCAGTGGTGGCACAAAAATACACCCGAAACGTATAAACAATTTTGAACTAGAGTGAAATACGTTTCGACGATAAGCGATGTATCGAATTTCATAAATGAAAACTGAATAAAGTATTTTTACAATGGAGAAATGATCTCATTAACTACAAAGAAACATACAACAATTTATTAAATACATTTTATGATGAAATGAAATAATGAATTTAAATGAATAACAAATATTCAAACGAAATGTTAAATTTAATGTTTAAAATGCACACAAAGATCCATTGAGTTCACAAAAAAGACAGATCTGCACATAATTTCCATTGAAATTTAAAATAACGCTACAGTTTCTATTTCTGTAGAGGCTAGAATTATTAGCTAGAGTTGAAAAATCGTTTTTTATCGTAACAATTCAAAATGTAGCACATCAGCACTATTTTGCTTTTTGAAATTCTTAAACAATTTACCAGAACTGTTAACCTTCAGGATCTACTGCTTTTTATTGAGTGAATTGTTATTTTTTAACAAGGATTTTTTAAATGCACACAAACCAAATACGGCGTGGAATCTTCAAAAAGCAATGATTTGTAAATTGCGATTAAGAAACATTACATGTTACACGTAAACATTATAAAATGTTATATTGGTAACAAAAACAAGATAATTTATGTTCATAATAAAATTAGGAATTATCTCATCTATTTTCCATTATATTGTTAATGTAGGCGATTTCGCCCTTTATAAGCGGACGAGAATCTCACTAAAGTAAATTATTTAGTAATCATACGGCAATAAATTAAATTAGTTACCACATTATGAATATTTTCTGCAATAGCCAACTAAATTGACATACGATCTCATCTCTAAAAGCGGATTGGAATCTACCACTTTGCAGTAGATTAGCACCACTATGTAGCAGTTTATAACTAATACAGCAATGCCGATCAACCAAATGAAAAACATCGAAGGTTGCATAAATGAATTTAATTGTTCATAATTTAAAATTAGATTTACATAAAAAACTTTCAATCTCTTGAGTTTCTGTTTGAGCGAAAGTTGTTTTGAAGACACCGTCTCAATAGTTACAATGGTCTTATTAGATTTATTTAAATTCTGACTTAAAAGATTGTTTATCGGGTCAAAGCATTTTATAAAAAGCTTTCTGTATAGTAGGATTCCTATTAGATAGTGATAAAATAATATTAAATGAGTAAAAGTAAAAGAGCAAGCACAAATGCTTTTAGTATTATCAAAAATATGTTTGAAACACTTTCTCGAATGATAGCACAGAAAAAACTTAGATCCTCCAATGAATGATACGAAAATCATTATGTAGCATTGGCGATGAATACATTTCACTGTTGTTTCATTTATTAATGTATTAAATCTATAATAGTGTCTATTGCTGATAATAGCCTAAAGGCCATTTAGTTCTATCAACTTCTGATTATTCTTTAACGCGCTGATAGAACTCGTTATAGGCGATAATATAGAAAACATAACTTTGGTCGAAAGTAATATCTTTTCATTGAAGGTCTCTGCTGTAAGAATATCCCGAATTGTAAAAATGTATTAGGAATGACTTAATTCAAAATTACTCTTTAGTTTTATTTCTGAGATTATCCCTGGTGTGGCTTTTATTTTTGGTCATTGACGTGGTGATTACAATCATCATCGTGTAGAGTCTGATGCTGAGCTAGTGGTAAATTTTTGGAAAAGCTGAAGGTTTTTGCCGGTGCTTTTGACAGTTACGTTAGCGGAACTGTTCATTCACTCGGGTTACATCGATAGTGAAAACCAACTAGCGTTGTTAGTCTCATTTTTGGCCATCGGTGTGGTGATTGCAATCGTATGGAGTGGAATGATGGTGACGAGAAATACGTCTGGTGCTAAGTTGATGATAAGGTTGGAGTTGGTTGGAAAGTGTACTGGCAGTTACAGCGGTTCTTTGTGGCAATTAAGCTGGCAGAGCTCTTTATTCATTCTGCTTTGGTTATGGCCTATATCAAGTTCCTACCATTACACACGCCTACTGTGATTTTAATTTTAGTAACAATGAAGACTTATTTGCCGCGCGGCACGTATCTTGCTAACAATTGTTCTGCTGCACTTCAGGGCATGAACGTACGGCAACAACACGGGATGCACTTGGACTGGAATGGTTGGCTTGATAGATGACGTCTTTTTACGGTTTCTCAAAAAATCATTTTCGTGGGAGCTATTCAGTCTGTTTCGTTTTCGTTGAGCCACTCTGTATACTAACCAGACATGCATACAAAAAGCACATTTGTTGTTTAATTAGTGCGAAACCATTACCCTCTTTTATAATTACTTGTCCTAGCACGATTCTGCCATTACTGACTTTCTTTAATTTGTCTGCATACATGTTTTGTCTTTCTGCTATTGTTTTTAATTTGTCGGGAATTACAACGATTGTTCTTGATGTTTTGAGAACTAACCTACGAAAACACAAAGAACACTTTAAAGAAATATTATCATAATCTGACTATAATGTCCTTTTGTCACAAAGTTATTGTGTCTGGTATTATGTGGTTGGGTAAACACGTTGATGCTTCTACCGTTTTCCAATTCATCACCATAGAGCGTTCTATCTTCCTGACTAAACTTGGTGATCTTCTGTTGCAGACCGGCTTTTCATCCACTGCTTCAAATGTTCCTTATGTTTGAATTTCTAGGCCTTCAAAGTGCATCACTAGATAACACGATGCCCTAGGGAAAAGCGCATCTTACAGCACTGCTAACGCTTTTGTTTCTCGACATCATCCAAGCTTTCCTTACCATTGTTTTTGCAACTCGAGCACAATATTACTGTTGCGTTTTGCTAGCTGAATGTCTTTGATGCTACACCATTGCTCTAGCACTTTCCTGAGTCATATGCGACCCACACCACAACCACCACCACCACCACCACCACCATATACAAACACTATCATTGTCACAATTTCATATTATTAATTCCCCAATTCATGCCTGCGAACTAATTCTCCACTATACCAAAATTAGAATTCACTGGTTAAAGACGAAATTAATTGCTATAACTGTTCCTGTTAATACTTTGCCAGTTATTTTGCTCGAGAAGAGATACCATGAGTAATCGCATCGTATAGGATTTTCTTTATGCAACATTCTTAAATTTATAAACCTTTAGATAACGTTACTGTTACTATTTGAACATTTCCGAACTTGGGACAAACCATCACCGTTGTACAGATTTCCCCAAAAGTTTTTCTGTCTACTGTGTCCAAATCTATAAACGATTGTTGTTTAGTCCCATCCAGCTCAGTAGAAGCTGTTGAAAGTTTTGCTAAGATTTGGAAATAACAGAACCAACTTTGGAACTACTCAACTGCTGCCATTTTGGGTTCAAAATAATACCTGTTCGTACTGAAGTGAGTTCTCAATTCTGGTGGATTTAAAAGTTCCTTATTTGCATGGTTGCAGCTATGTTATCAATTGAAATTAATTATCTTCACTGAATTGATTCATTTCGTTGGCAAAATGCAAGGTCCAAGCGCTACAACCCGTATATACTCAGGATATGAAAGATCGGCTGTCTATGGTACCACATGCCATAGCAACAACTTAAAGAAATTCCTTGGGGAAAGGCATAGATAATTAATGTTGATGCATAACACTGAATACCAAATAGATGAAAGAGATTGTCGTGAGTTTGTAAGTTTTAGTTTCAAAATAAGTTCGAGGACTAAATAAATAATTTTTATTTCAACCTTGGATTTTGCTTGAACAAGTAAAAAGTGTTTAGGGTTAATGTAATGTAAAGGTACTTACCACGTTTTCAAGACGGAAAACATGAATTGTAAATTGAATAATTAATCCTATAACCCCAAATGTTCTAATGTGCAGTATCACAGTAAACACATTATCTGTATCACTTGCCCATAAAACAATCAGGATGTATATGTTAATAATTAGAATTAATAAAACTAATAGAAACCAATACACTCCACCTGGACTAAGGGCATAATTTTCACTATTTTTTACGATATAAATCAAAGCTCTATAGGCTCTATTCATTTTTCCAAAGCGGATATCTAGTAATGCAATTCCCATATGTGAATTGTAAAGACGTCTGCTTAAGTTTTTTTTTAAAATATCTTGCCAAGTCAATAATATTGTTTTAAATAAAGCGGCTTCAGTAATTAAATGCGTAGCAATTAATATATGAACAAAAGTTGCTGTTACATTAGCAATAACCATGATTATTTTGGATATGGAGAAGAGATTAGCAACAGAAATTTCCCAGTAAAACAAGTTGGAAGTTGCCAAAGCGGCCCAAAAGCAATAAAATAATCCCAAGCTTCTTATTTTTCTCACTCCTTCATTAGATAGCAAGACTGTAAGGTGATACTTTGTGGAATTCTTCAATATACTAGTCCAGTTATTTAAAGTTAAAATTCTTAATTTCTTTTTCAATAAATCTAAAATTACCATTTGCACACTGTTAACACAATAAAGTCCTTCTGCTATCAATTGTAAGGCAATAAACTCATTATCTGACTTCATTATTGAATTTATATACAGTGGCAGAACAGAAATTAAAAAAATCAATATAATCATTTCTGATATTAAATGATTAATAGAAATATTAAAATAAGAATCGTTTTTGGAACCATTCAAATGTTCACATGTTGGAATTATTGATCCCAGTCTTGATATCATTGCAAATTTGTATACAGGATACAAAGCGCACGGGATACAATTTTGCATATTAATATGATTTTTCTTTCTAAAATACTTCAACATTTTACCAAACGTCTACACTTTAAGCTGTCGCGAAGCGTTTAAAGTTTTTTCCCTTTTAAACAAACATAAATAGTAATTTGTAAATTGCAAGTTAAAAGCATATGAAAGTTGAGTAATTGAATATAGAATGTGTTCTACGTTTAATTTAAATATGTTTACCATGGTAAACATTCAAAGAATATTAATATCATGTAAAGGTACTTACCGCGTTTTCAAGACGAAAAATATGAATTTCAAAGTGAATAATTATTGCAAAAACTCCACATGTTCTAATGTGGAGTATGATATTAAAGATATTATCTGCATCGCGTGCCCAAAAAACAACCAAGATATAAATATTAATGATTAAAATTAATAAAATTAATATAAACCAATATACTGCACTTGGACTAATATACTTTTCATTATTCTTCAAAATATAAATCAAAGCTCTATAAACTCGATTCATTTTTCCAAAACGTATATCCAATGTAAGGCGGCCATTTAAAATTTGTTTTAAAATATCTTGCCAAGTAACCAGTATTACCTTTACTAAAACAGCTTCAATAATCAATTGAGTTGCAATTAGAACATGAATAAAAGTTGCTATAATATTAGCAGTAATTATAATTATTTCGGATGCGGACCTGAAGGCATGGACGGAAATCTCCCAGTAAGCCATGTTTGAGATTGATAGAGCGATCAAAAAGCAATAAAAGAATCCCAACTTCCTTACATTCTCCACGCCTTCTTCAGGTAACAAGATTGTGATGTGATATTTCGTACAATTCTTCACAATTCTAGTCCAGCTGTTTAAAGTCGAAACTTTTAGTTTCTTCTTGAATAATTCTGATATCATTATTTGCACGCTATTAACGCAATAGAGCGTTTCCGCTATCAGTTGCAAGGAAATCATTTCATTTTCTGATTTTATTATTAAATTTAAATAGAATGGTAGAGCAGAAATTAAGAAACACAATACAATGACCTCTGTTATTAAATGATTTGTAGAAATGCAAAAATACGATCCTAGCTTTGAACGATTCCAATGTTCACATTTTGGAATTACTGATGTTACTCTTGTTATCATTCCAAATCTATATAGAGGGTACAAAGCACATGGAATACAATTTTGCATATTAACACTATTCTTCTTTCTAAAATACTCGTACATTTTAAGACCTTATTATCACTTTCGTAGTATATAATAAATCTTGAACGTGCAAGCATTTTATTATACCCTTAAGCAAACATTTTCGTAAATGAATTAAGATTGTAAAAACAAACAGTAATTTGTAAATGGCGATTTAAAAAATGCATGCACCTTGAGTAATTGGATAAAAAACACAATATCAGCAAAATACTTGGAACGTTATTATAACCTTTTCTATTAACGAAGTTAGGAAATTGATTAAATATTTACTTTGTCAAAACAGAAAACCTCTAAATTTCTTAAAATTTTTTTTATCAAAAACTATAATTCTGATATTATTTTTATATCTGAGACTTGGCTAAGCCTCGAAACCTATCGTTATTCTGTTTCTTCCACAAAACTGAAGACTGCAAGACATCATTCAACTGACCTTAATTGTCAAAAAGATAAACGTACCTATCAATCGATGACTAACACTTCCATCAGATCAACCATCAAATTGAAAATCTACTAGAAATCTACCCCTCCTAGTGATAGTTACCTGAACCGCCGCTGCCGCTCTAGAATATCATCAGACCTATCCGACTGGAAGAAACTATCACCAGAAGAACTCTGCGTCACCTCCCACTAGCTGCTGTCCGCTATATCACTAATGTTTTGATTAGTCGTTTCCCATGCGAATACTTTTTCTCCTCCTGTAAAACCGCCCCTGTTGTTATGGTCTCTAAATTAAAAAAAAACTTTCCAATTCTTTATTATAAATGCCTATCGCCCTATTAAACGTCATTAATAAAGTTGTTAAAGAAATCCCCGCCGATAAACTGACTTAATTTCTGAAGAATGGTAACAGAATTTTTAACTCTCAGTTAAGGTTTTGAACAGGTCAATCGAGCAAATGATTTCTTCTTTTGACTTGTCCAAATAATAGTTACTTCTCTCACCAACAACATATGTTATATCCAAGTTAGACAAAGCTTCTCACGAGTGTTTACTCCACTTGGTGGATCCCCCAAAGATTCCTATACTCCCTTCAGTTCTCTTCCTTTTGTACTGTTATGGCATTTCCCAACTATAACATCCTCAAATTGGTGGGACGAGTTTGTTTTTCAACTTCAGCTTCACCTTATTCTCAACTGCTCCCCGTAGTCAGATCAAACGGTTCTAAAATAAAAGTAGGGCTTTCTGCAGAAGGATTTTTGACTTGAAGCTCAGCCACCCTCTTGTAAAGATTTGTATCCCTGCCAGACTGTCTCCGTTGGATGCGCACCTCAAATATCTCAGAACTTGCTACGTGACATAGGCCATTGACTAGGATAGAGTGAACATCCTCGAGGTGCTTTGCTCCCCTCTTAAAGTTATTGCTAGTCCAACTAATCTAAACCAATAATTTGTCATTTTTAATTATAGAAGTAAATCCACCATTCTTGGTTTTAAATCTGTATGATAGCGTCGATCACGCAGATGCTTTCAGGATTGTCGTGGGGCTGCTTGGAACTCTTTGGGCGTCTCCGTGGAAAAAATGTTTAAATCCGTATTTTTCTTTTTCTTCTTTTCCACTTCAATTTAATCAATCGCTTTGGGCGAAGGTAACGTTGCAGTTCAGATTCCATCAACCTACTTTCATAAAACTAAAGGAAAGCAGAAATTTGGAAATAGAAGAAGATAGAAAAAAGAAATTGTAATATAAATTTTGAAAAAACCAAAAAGTACACATGAATATGACTCAACTCATTATATTGCTCTTGCTAGTACCCACTCTGTAAAGATGAACCTAAGAATTTTATTCTTGGGCTGAAAGTGAGATTTAGATTAAGTGCCAAAATCACTGAATTTTGACTGAAGGATCAATAGGAGTCTCAAACTAAAATCACAAGATTATTTTATTAACTGTTTGCCTTTTTCACCGATTTTACCAAATCCTTTTTACCAGCTCAACAATAGTTTGCCTAATAAACGACTTGTGTCACCTAGTTTTAAGGTACAGAAAATTGCTCAGAAGTTTCATTATTTAAACGTGTCATTGGAATTTTTCTACGCTTCCTTCGGCCTTAAGAGATTTTAATCTAATTTAAAACTCATTGACTAAACGTAAATAGAGCTGTAGAGATGAAAGAATTATGTCAAGGTATGATCAGGAAGCTAGAACGGAGCCTTTAGTTCATTTAGGAAACAAATTCAATTGCTTAGTAGATTGAACAATAATAATGTAATAGTAAACAACCAAGCGTTTAATGTTTCCAGTTTTAGCTTTAGTTCTCTATAAATTGAACTGCTCAAAATGACCTACTGCTACATAGGTCAAAAGAATTCAGCATAGCAACTATATCAAAATATTTACTTACCGAGTCCATAACTTTTTGCGTGCGAAATAATATATGAATAAGTAGAAGAATAATAGCAAGTGTTCGAAATTCTAACAGAATTCCAAAATTATGAACATTTCCAGTTTTCCACATAGTTACTAGAATAAATACATTAAGGATCAAAATTGGCATTGTTAGAAAGCAACAGAGATCACCGCCGGGACTGTGCATTACCGACATTAATTTTGTATTTAATATAATAGCTCCATATGATCTTCGTAAATTCAGTACTTGAGTTGTAAAATCTTCCTGTTCTTTACCGTATAGGTAATCCTTCAAAACCATCTTCAAAGAGTTTTCCCATGCTTTAAACATCATATATGTAAAATGACCTAGAATTAATAATTCAAATAATGATGAAAGATATACGTATGCGCAAAGCAGACTGATAAAAAGTCTGATTTTGAGGCATCCGCCATCTTGTTTATATATAAGCGTTAGGTATATTACGAATATTGCCAGGATAAGAAGGGTGTGTATTATTCCCTCTTTGTATAAAACCCCTTTATCTTTCTGTGACAATAAAGCACCATTCCGATGCTGTTTCTGATCATCAACAATAATAGTCCATCCATTCAACCAAGTAATCTTTGATTTAGTGCTACAAATTGCGTTAATTGTCATGAACGCACTGCTGCAATAATAGATTGTATCCGTCAATGTATTTATAGTACCAAATGCATTTTCAGCCAGTATGCCGTGTACATTCCACAAAATGGCGCTCATTACAAAAAGCACAGTCACGAGATTAGTCACAAGAAGGTAGCGAGAACGTACAATTACTGGTCTTGTCGTTGATTCATCATGATGTTCACTTATTTTTATGTTTGTTGTACCAACGACGAACATTCTTCTTGTTTTCGGATACAGGATACATACCACACAGTCTTCATCTTTTTGTAACTCAAAAACATTTTTTAATTTTTTTATACAATGTAATAATTGAATCATGTTTAATGTAAAGACAACTTCCTAATTTTATCACACGCTCAATTGGCGAGAATGCTAGTAACAACAGCTGAAATAAACTCACGGGTAATCAATATTGATGAAATTGAAATGAAGCAAGTTAATGTAATTAGCAGACCATATTACTGATGACTTTCCATAATACTTTTATTACGAAAATATTTTTTTATGAACACAGTTTGGATTGATACTCTAATAAATCCTAGTAAGTATGTAAACAGTGAAAGAAGTGCGTTTAACTAATTAAAAAAATCACACCCATATATTGCGCACTGTCGATGATAAATACGCAGTTTTATAACTAAACTGCCTTATTTTCATATTGAAAATCACAAATACTTAAACTTTAGTAGTAACAAAAAGACTTGATACTGTCACGTGGTTTTTTTAGATCATTCTAAATGTATTAGAATACACCTCTGTTTCGTACCTTAGACTTACTACTTTAATTTCAATTTTAAGAAAATTGTTAAAAATTTGTTAACAAATTGGATTTTCTATAATAAAGTATATATAAATTTTTGAGGCATTGTGAGCGGATGAACTGTCGTGTTGAAAACTTTTCATGCAATTTATTTTCAATATTATAAATAAGGTATAACATATTTATGTATCTTAAAATGATATGATGTAATTTCTGTGTTGTGATGACCTAGTCGTAGGGAATTTAGCACTTTTTCCAAAACCGTGAAGCTAAGTACCACACCGGTAGATGATAGAAGGGTACATTTTGTAGTTAGGAAGAGTTAAACAGGATTTATGTATCATTAGATAAAGCGCTGGTCTTATCGCTTATCTTTCGGTCAGTACATTCCGAATAAAAAAGCAAAATACGGAGTAAAACTTTATGAATTATAAACGTACACCTGATGGCTTCTTGCTAAACGTATTACTTTTTAGTGGAAAGGGCACCGTCACTAATAAAAACGGTCATGCTTCGTCTATTGCGTACGAGTTAGCAAACAATTATTTGGCACATTGAAACTCTTTATGATCTTGCGTACTAAGACATACTATATTCAGGTAGTTAGCATGCCAACGAATTTTGATTGAAAGAACGTTGAGCAATTCGATCGCTGATTTTGGACGAAATGGGGACGGTGGACCTTTTCAAAGCAAAAGTTTGCTGTTGACAGTCTTTTGCTTTTAAGAGATTGTCAACAACAACAATTAACCTTGAACTTTTGTATTTGTTCCGAGCGATCTTTTAGACAATCCAAATACTACAGATTATCAACGGTTGGTTCTAACAAAATGGATTGTTGATAATGGTAAGACAATCTTAGCACTACTGATTGTCTTTTCTTTTGTTTTAATAGATATTCTACGAGGTCTGTTCAAAAAGTATCGCGAATTTTGTGTTTTTTCAAAAATTATTTATTTATTCATGAATATCTATTTTGTCCCCTTCAAAGTAATCCCCATCAGATATTATACACTTGTGCCAACGTTTTTTCCAATCCTTGAAGCACTTCAAAAAATCATTTTTTGTGATCTTGTTCAGCTCCTCCTTCGATGTCGTCTTTATCTCCTCAATCGTAGCATAGCGTCGTCCTTTCATGGGCCTCTTCAGTTTCGGAAACAAGAAAAAGTCACAGGGGGCCAGGTCTGGGGGATACGGTAGCTGCGGCATCATTACTGTGTTGCTTTGGCCAAAAATTCGCGCACAAACAACGATGTGTGAGCAGGGGCGTTATCATGGTGCAAAAGCCAATGTTTGTTCTTCCACAAATCCGGGCGTTTCTGGCGGATTGCTTTGCGCAGATTGCGCATAACTTGCAGGTAATATTCCTTATTGACCGTTCTACCCTGTGGCAAGAACTCATGATGCACCACGCCCCTGCAATCGAAGAAAACTGTAAGCAAAACCTTCACATTAGACCGAACTTGGCGCGCTTTTTTCGGTCTTGGCTCGTGCGGCAGCTTCCATTGGGATGATTGAGCTTTGGTTTCTACGTCATAACCATAAACCCATGATTCGTCACCAGTTATGACCCTCTGGAGCAAATTTGGGTCGTCGCGGACAGAGTCCAACAGCTCCTTAGCAATGTTAATGGGATGCTGTTTTTGGTCGAAATTGAGCAATTTTGGTACGAATTTCGCGGTGACCCGTCTCATACCCAAATCATTGGTAAAAATCGAATGGCACGAGCCAATCGATATGTTTAGGTACGCAGCAACTTCTCTAACGGTGATTCGACGATTGGCCAATACTATTTTCTTCACTTCATCAATGTTTTCGTCTGTTGTTGACGTGCTTGAGCATCCGGCACGCTCTTCGTCGTTCACATCTTCTCGGCCCTCTGATAACATTTTGTACCACCGATAAACGTTGGTTCGGTTCAAGGTAGCTTCACCATATGCCACAGTCAACATTCCGAATGCGTCCGCGCACTTAATTTTGTTTTTCACACAAAATTTGATACAGATTCTTTGATCCATTTTTTGGAATAGGCAAAAATCGCTGTCAAAAATTAACTAAACATTCAAAATGGCCGAACTTGTCCGCATAAGTGAGGGACATGAGTACCAACATAACGCCACAAAAAAATCGAAAATCGAATATACGTAACCCGCGCAAATTTAAAATTAGCGATACTTTTTGAACAGACCTCGTATATCTGAAGAATAGGTGATCATATCGGAATATAATTTTGATTGGTAGCAACAGTAGGAATGTGGTTTTCAGAAAATTCATGCACAGTCGATTGTCTTTTGTTGTTTGGTAGACACCTGCGATCTTTAGAAAAGCTAAATACAAAGATGTGCAAAGAGTTGGTTTTTTCAACAGCAATGTAAACAGCAGTAGATTTTTAATTTATTTATGTTAAATTCTGACCAGTTTTTGTTTGTTTATTACATAGTAATTAGAAATTAAATAACACTTACCACATTTGAAACACTTCCCACTGCTATTAAAAAATAAACCATAATGCATATTAAAGTAATGGTTCTAACGAGTATCGCAGATAAATATGTGTTGTAAGCATCCGAATTCCATAAAGATAAAAAGAGGTAACAATTGAAAATGATTACTAGAATAAGTAGAAGGAACCACCAAACAAAAAATTTAGTCACGGAGTTTGCCATGTATATAAACTTTGAATAAATTACAGCATAAAGCCGTTTGGTAGTCAGTATTTTATTCTCGATTTGACTTCCTTTTTGCAACAATATCCTGTTAAATTCTAAATCATATTTATAATGATTTAAATGTTTGGTCATTTGCAGTTTCAATGATTTATGGCAGTTTTTAAATAACGAAGATATAAAAAATATTTCTATGATGAACTGAAATACTGTCGTTGCTTCTACAAAAATTGCTAATGTAGCAATTGGTCTTCTAACTGTTGTCCAACTATTAATTTCATTATAAGGCCGAGTAAGTGCATGAAGAGAAAAACACAACATAGGTACAGCAATTATTAAACAATGAATTATTCCTATAATTCTTATTCGTCTCGTCTCTTTGACATTTAGAATTGTATTTACACCATATTTATATCTAGTTTGTAGGATAAGCATCCAAGAATTTAATCCAAATCTACGACTTTCGCCTTCTAAAGCTTGGTATAGTAAAGCAATTACACCTCCAGTACAATAAAATATTTCTCCTAATAATTCCATAACAATAAAAGTCTGATCGCTGTATTTTGTAAATATTAAATAAAAATACCACATTATTGCTGATAATATCAAAATGATCAAACATGCGTTATAAATGATAGCAATCTTATTTTTCTTAAATTCGGTTTTTAGAAATTTATTCGAATCCAAATGGATACAGCTGTATGATCCCGAGGAGGTTCCACATAAAACAGAAAATTTAAACATTGGGCCGATTGCGCACATTACACAATCGCTTGGAATTCCGTTAAATAAGTAACTGTGAATTTTATGATACATTTTTTGTTTTAAATAGGTCAGGCACATAACTTGGTAAAATGAGAACTAAAGAAAATACGTAGGTATTTATTAATTTGTGACAATGCATGCATGCGAGCTATTTAGCTTGCATGATAATTGATAAAGTAGGTTTTGTTTAATGATAGTAGAAAAAGTACGAACTAGAAAAATAATGATCTCAGTAGTAAATATCTTCAAAGTCACCTAAATTCTATTATACTTACCACGCTTCCAACATCTTCTACATTTATCAGCAAATACGTAACAAAAAGTATCATTGCCAAGGTTCTAAATTCCAAAATCGTCAGCATTGTATTGTATTTATCAGCATGCGATGCAGCTACCAACACATAAATGTTGACTATCAGTACTCCCACAAGAAGTAGAAACCATACAGTCAAACCAACACCGATATGTCTCAACAAACCCTTTAAATTGTGCATGATTACATGGTGTAACTCATGAGTTTCCCGGATCACTTTCTTTAAATTCTTAATACCCTCCTCCAATACTAATTCTTTTGTTTTTGGTTGGATTCTGATGCGTTCGATTAGTATAGTCTTTAACATTGCATTACTAGCGTCGTAGACGGAACATACAAACAATCCTCTGACTACTATTTGAAAAATTGTTATCACTTGCACAAATGAAGAAATTATACAGCATGGATTTCTCAATGTTGTCCAATTAAATGTACCATCATATTCATGAGAAGATGCATAAGTACAAAAGAGCAGTATTGAAATACAAGTCAAGCAAGTATAAATAATACACTTATATTTCATTTTCTTCATTTCTTTCTTATCTAATATTTTGTGTTTTTGAATTATACAAATCCACGCGTTTAATTCTGCAACTTTATTGTTATCGATTAAGCTTGCTACAATTACTATAAATCCAGAGGAATAATAAAATATTTCTGCCAATATTTGCATTAGCACAAGCTTGTCTTTTTTTATCGAGTCTGTCGTCATCAAGTAACCATACCAACATATTACTATAAATAGAAAGAGAGCAAATAAAGTTCCCGTTGTTATAAACAGCTTTGAAGACTCATAAAAAGCTTTCCCGGAAAGTTTTTTTGCATGTGGGCAATTAAATTTAATTGGAGATACACCAAAAATTCCACCAAGGATAATTAACGGTTTTATAGCACAAACTAAACAATAATCTCTCTTGACGTTGCTTTTAAATAATTTTAACATTTTCGCCTGATAGTAACTATTACGCGAAGACTTATTGCAGGAAGTTAAAAACTACTTTAATCTAAAACGAACACGGTTAAACATCGATTTGTTCACGACCAAAAGTAGGACAAGAAGGCACGTGAGAAGATATAATTTAATGAATTGCAAAACTTAATTAAAAATTCCACTACGTTAATTGGATTACGTTATATTTTATGTAGAAGAATGTAACAGGTGAACATACAGGATGTCCTTATAAAAATAATTTTGTTGCAAGAATGTACCTTAAGTGTAAAAATGAGTCCTTTTCAAAAATCTCATCAAATTCTAAATGGACAGTATCTAACAAATAATCAAATTTAGTAAAACTTGTCTTATTATTTGAACATTTTTGCATGAAAGACTGATTTCATAGCACTCTTTCAAAATGTTTTATTCTTACAAGTGTTATCAAATGAAACTAAACTCCAAAGCTTGTTACAAAACGGAATTTCCCCAAGTTTTTAATTAAAGTAATTGTTTTACAAAATCTACATATTTAGACATTAGAGTGTAAGTTACATAATATACATTAGAACCTTCTTGACTGATTTTTGAAGCTACGCTAACAATACCTCTTAGGTAATATCTGTTGTTTATGTACTGAACTAACCCACCTCCGCCATATCCTTCACGTATGGATTGTCCTACAACAGTGATTTTAATATTTTTAGTTAATCTACCAAATTACCACTTACCACTGCTTGAGAGTTCACTACAAATTTTATCATGTGTTAGAAATCTTTGAAAATCTTTAGGCACTTGCTCAAAACATTGTTCGAAAGGTAACACAGATATAGCAAGTTCTTTAAATTCTTTTGAAGAATCTATGGATTCAGTTAGATCCGAACCAACTACCTTAAAAATAAATTACATTTCGAATTCATTCAGCTAATCATATCATAAAACCAAATCTTATTAACTTACCAGCCCAGAATTATTTCCAGAAATCTGCTGATACTCAAACTTACTGGCCCAATCTACACAAATTGGTTGAACACTTGTCGTAGGAGTCAGTGCAGTGTTTAATATTACCACGGCTATGTCCGATTCATACTGAGAAATTTCACCTTTGTATTCCATCGGAAAAAATATATCATTTACCTAAAATAAAATTATAAGGATAACAAATTCATCAAGAGAACAAACAAGTACGTACACCTGAATATTTAACATCTTCATCCCTGTTGTCATGATATTCTAAGAAATATTTTCCAGTTGCCACTAGATAATTCTCTTTGGGATACATTCTACCATTACTAAGGTTTGAAAAACAATAAGCAGCTAAAAGTTACGCACAATTAATTTCTGACAAAGTTCTTTGGGTGACCATACATTACCTGATACAACAGCACGAAGACTTATAAGTGTGCCCCCGCATATATTACTTTTTGTCTTGGCATCATATATGCCAACATGCCATGGAAAATCTCCACGTCTAACCAAGTTACTATCGACTGGATCTGGAATTCCTCTTGGACGTTTTAGACCACAGACTAAAACATAAATAGAAATGTAGTTATTGCACTACTTCACTACTACAGACCAATTACCTGGAAGGCATTGTGGAAAAGTTCTATCCCATGAACCATCTATACATCTACGATATGGAAATTGTTCTACACCAGGTTCTTCGTAGAATTCAGCACATTTAATAACTGCTTGAACTCCATCAATAGGATCTTTACATGAATCCAGAGTTTTTCCTAGAAACTTGCAGTTGACAATAGTAGTATCTGTCGATTCCACAGGAGGACAAGCAGCTAGAATTAAAAAATATTTTCTTTAAGTAACCTAATTGGAAAAATGAACAAAACAGAACAGAATACAAAAGGAATCTTATTCAATTAATAATTGTATAGAAATGGTTGCTGAATTAAACAGCTAAACACTTACGTGAACATGCCGCTGGCGATGGTAACCATTCTCCGTTATGACAAATGGAAAGAAAATTGCCAGGAGGTACTGGTTTGTACCGCTTCTGGCAGTTTAAAATTAGAGGTGTAAGAGGTGGCACATAAACACCTTCTCGAACAGTCCCTGTAGGGTTTGAACCAACTGTATAAGTACCACTGTGTGGATTGTTGGGTACTAAGCAGCTACCACTAAAAACATTTGTTTGCTTTATTGTCAGGTTTTTGAGATCTCCACAATTATTTGTTTATAAATGTGAAAGCATTTATTTAATTTTAAATTTTAAATTAAAAAATACAGGGTTGATACAAGCAATTATACACCTTGTATATGTAAAACAAATTATGCAAGCAATCTAATCAATTGTTTTAATTTGATAACCATACAAAATCCTGTTTACTAATCTATAAAATGCAAATCAGAGTTTTTCTTACTTTTTATGTTGATCTTCATTCTCACTAATTGTAAAAGCCGTGCGTAATAGCGTGCCTGCGTAAAGTACATTTAGAACGTAATTCGTAATAACTAAATATGCACGTTGACAATAATTGATACAAATTTATTCAATAACAATTAAAATCATACTTACAAAAGACTAAGTGAAGAATAAAAATCTGTTTGTTAATCATATTATAGTAGTCACGCACAAACACCGAATGATGAAGATTGTTTTATGCAATTATTCGGTTTTGCTTATATTCATTGATTCATCATCGCTATTATAACCTTCAACTCAAAGTAGTGGTTTTTCCGTTGACATAAAGCGGCATAACAATAATGTTTAGTTTTATCCGCTTTGGTATTTCCAGTCTGTACACTGACCAAACAAGATATATTCATCAGCTCATAAAATTTTTACTTCACAAGGTCTCTGACATTCTTTTAAAATTTCATCACGTCTTAAGAAAAATAAACAAAGATACACATAATATTATTTAAATACTATCGTGCAGTAATGCAAGTGTAGGTGCTAAAGTAATTTTCAAATGATCATTTTTTGCTTGTTCCATGACTTTAATTTTGATTACAAAAACTGCTTGTACTAAATTTTAATTTTCTGCTTTAGATTTAAACTGTTGGCTTTAGAAAAGAACGTTCTACCCACTGAGGTTGACGCACTCTGTAGTTGCCTGATTTAATAAAATTCTATTTTTAAAATTTCCAAAAAGCAATTTAACTTCTTTTTATTTTACAGGTTGTCCTAGAAGTGCATATAAAGTTTCAAGTAAAGTTGTTCACTGGCTTCTCAACGCTACTCATCTTATACATCAAGCCAACATGTGACTTTCTTGTCCATGATATAGTGGCTGCTTTATGCAGTACCGGGCAGCGAAACAGTCTCGGTGAAGCTGGTCCGTCCCCGATGATTGTGCTCAGTCTAGTTATAACAGAACCTACTCAAATTGGACCGAGTTTGGTTGAAATTTAATTTAAACTGCTTTGATTTGTATTGTTTCTATTCTATTTATTATCGATTCGAACCAATTAATGCAATTGTTTTGAGATATATGTTAATATCCATCCATCCACTGTCAGTTAATATATCCACAAAACGGGCCATCTATGCGGCAGCTGCTATTGGTAACTTTTTTCTAAATTCATCAGAATTATTGTACGGAACTGATCTATTATTAATTCTAAATCTTGCTAAAACAAATTTAACAGATAATTCAAGAGCAAAAAAAATGTTTTTAAGAAAAGAGCAGAGTATCCCAAAAGGATTATAAATACCACCAGAATAGCAGTTGGTCTCATGTATGATGGGATAGCTGACGATCAGCAATTGCCTATCTACGTAGTGCACAAGGCCGAATACCTCTGAGATGCGTGGACAGTGAGAGACAAGATATAATAGATCTCAAAGTGGATGGTTTAATGCCAGTTGTTTCTAGGGCTGGTTTTACACTGCAGTTGTCCCTTTTATTAAAAACAAAGGTCAAAAGGTAATATAGTTCCACTTGAATATCACTAAATACAATTTATTGGATTTAATTAGCGATAATTTATCTTCACATTTTGGTTTTAAATACACCTCAGAACCTGAAGATTGCCTTTGTATATCTTCCCAGCAACGTCACTCATATTACGCAACCACTGGACACACCTTTTTATGCGCCACTCAAAAAATATTAACCCAGTGGAAGAAAAAAAAAGGCCGCAGACAGTCGACATTAAGCAAAAATGCTTTTCCGGGTCTCCTAGCTGGATTACACCTATACCTAAGTTAAGGCTGCCCCAAACAGAAATGTCAGAAAATGTTAATTTAATGGTGTCAGATGTAATGATATGCATTCTAGACGATATGCGATCAAGTGATCAAATAAGACTTCAACACGTCGCAAGAGGCTTCAGATTAAAGCAGGAAAGAGAATTTTAGCAGAAGATTTGATTACACCGTCAACATCAGGATGAAGGAAAATCCAAACCAGAATACCTGCACATTTAATTGAAAAGTTTAATTCTTAATCCAGCGAAAGCGATGAAAATATGGAAATCCCTTCTGAAAGTGAAAATGAAGATAACAACTTTATTGTTTCTGATGATGATAGCCGTGATATATCTAATAGTATTTATGCTGTTGAAAAGCAACAGGTTCCGGTAGAAATACCAGAGGTAGGTGACTGGATTTATTGCTCAGTACGAAGTGAAAAATGTCTTCCATTCCACCCATCTACTCCTTCACTCTCTACTCTTTAGTTCAGTCGCTAAGTTAACATCAACGATTTCACAGCAATTACATTTTTATTGTCGTAGAATGAAAAACATAGATATTACCTTCTTTGTTGGAATGTAAATCATGTCAGGCTTAGAATAAATTTCAAAAAAAACAGTGGCACAAAAATATTTAGCTTTAAAATATTCTTTATTGATTCTTACAACTAGACAATTTATATTTTAAATAAATAAAGTGATTTTCACCAATGCATTATATATTCTTTCTTCAATTGTTGTTTAATTTCGTCAGGTATAGGATTTCCCGCCACTTCCAATCGAAGCAAATTCTTCAACTTTCTAAAGTTTTCCACCGATAACGTAATGATTTTATTATTTTTCAAATCTATACTTAATAAATTTTTCATGGAGTTTGGCATTTCCTTAGGTAACGTGGTAAATTGATTTCCAAAGAATTTGACTCAGAAGTAATGATTTCCAATTGGTTAGAATTTATTTCTAAATACTTCAAAACTCCTAATCCATTAAAACTTTGTTTCTTCCACTCCTTCAACCGATTATTACTTAAATACAGATCTCGCAATTTATCTAAACCTTCGAATGCATTAGGCCCAATTTCGTTTATGGAATTACTTTCTAAAAAGAGACTGTCTAATTTGAAAAGTCCTAAAAATGATTGTGATGTTGCTTTCTCAATTTTGTTGAAAGAGAGAGATATAAATTGCTTAATTTCTAGAGGTGAATAACTGTTGATGGTTTTATTGCAGTTAACTTATTTTGATTGAGGTCCAAATCTCTAAGCGTCCCTAATCCTTCAAATATATCCGAATCTACCTGTTTTAATAAATTGTTTGAATTTAGTTCATTTATTTTATTGTCACTCAAAACTAGCTTTTCAAGAGATGTTAAGTGTTGAAACGCTTCAGTTGGTATTAGTTGAATAGAAGAATTAGTTATGAGTATTTTTTGAAATTAGATAATCCTGGCATGGTGTTCAGCGAAAAAGTGTCAAGATGACTTTTTTCAATAATGATTCATTGAATATCTTGAAATATTTCATTTTCGTTGGCCGTGATCAATTTTTTCATTAATTCGATTGTGTTGGCTTCTGAACAGCGAATGCTCTTGTTGGTATCATAAAAACACTTTTGGGCATTGAGTCCATGCAAGGCAATGGTCACCAAGAGGATCACACTGTGGCGAATCATTCTTGATTTGTGATTCCTGAAAATACAGAACTGAAAATTAACAGTCATCTAAACCGAAAACTACTCGACTTTCTTTTTAACGCGTCCATTTTATTTCTTAACATTATCATAAGAATATTTAACTCAAATTTTAACCAAAACTGATTTATTCTATACAGAAATATACAAACTCTACAAGAAAATATAATAATAAACACAAAGAACTAATAGTAAGTAAACAAAAATTGCTCTTTCAGGTGAGATTAGTCCCCGATTGTATATGATAACGAGAATGGTCTCGGACTTACCTGTGTCACTCCGTAACTAGCTCAGATTTATTCCAAAGAAATATTAAAGTATGTTTAAAAGGATTTACTGACAAACGACAAGACTTTTTCCGTCAAGGTCTAGGGCATGACGTCATATTTTTAAAGGTAAATATTAAATTTTGACTTTCAACGGATTTTGAACAGAATGAGACACTACAAGAAATTGTAATTAAAGCAAGTCCAGACAGTTATTAAAACTTCAGCAATGTACAATTCTTCACAGCTATTTTGAAAAACTAAAAACAAGGACGTTTGCAAAAAAATTAGTTTTCTTAAATTTTGACGTTAATTTTGAAATAAAACAGAATTGACTTAAAAACTAGATAACTATCACAGAACTCATCTTCATTATCACAAAAATTAACAAAATGAAGGAGGAA